>JASANA010003029.1:0-18200 GCA_030248095.1 Ptycholaimellus sp. GST1_10
ATGCGGACAGATGGACGAAAAAACTGGGAATGCTTAAGCTGGCCTCCGCGTGCCGGTCGGGCAGGGCGCTAGAGCTCCTTGGCCTCCGGGCACGGAAGTGCCACGGCCCCTACGCTTCGCCTAGCATGCTTCGCATGCTAGGCTACGCTCCAGGGCTCTCCGCACCCACGCCCTCCGGCCTCCGGAGTTCTAACTGGCTGCGCCCTCCGCGGCAGGCGGCCTTCGGCCGCGCAAAAAACTTTTTAAAAAAAATGTCCGGTGTCCGGGCGCACACTGACCGTCCGTCCGACCGTCCGTCCAGCAAGTGTTGCAGACACTTGGGCAACATCTGGGGTGTGGATCTCAACGGTTCTAGGGTAAATCGATGCCGCTGAGTGTCATGGCACCCTTAGTTTCTGCATTTTCCGCGTTTTTAGGTCGAAACATCAACTTTTTGGGTAAAAATTCAGTTTTTGGGGGTCTTTTTGCATGTTTTTTTCAATTCCAGCTCTATATTTATGCTTTTTAGGGTTTTTCGCCAAATAACAGCGCCATATAGGTAATTTTGAACGTAGATTACGATGGTGGCACCCGTTTGCTTCTAATTGGCCTTGGGCTTGCACGAGGCCGTGAACAAGCAGGTCATCATCAACTTCATTTTGAGGAATTGTAAATGGTTTTTGGTCTAAAAAACAGCACCATATAGGTAACTTTGCACGTAGAATACGATTATGGCGCCCGCTTCCTTCTATCTGGTCTTCATGAGCTTCCACTAGGCCGTGGTGAACAAGCAGGTCATCACCAACTTCATCTTGAGGCAGTGTAAATGGTTTTGGTCTAAAAACAGCACCATATAGGTAACTGTGCTAGTAGAATACGATTGTGGCGCCAGTTTACTTCTATCTGGTCTTCATGGGCTTCCACCAGGCCGTGGTGAACAAGCAGGTCATCACCAACTTCGTCTTGAGGCATTCAAAAGGGTTGTTGTGCCTACAAATAGCATCATATAGGTAATTTTGGACGTAGATTATGATCCTGGCAGCCCTTTGCTTCTAGCTGGTCGTGGTGCACTAGGCCGTGGTGAACAAGCAGCCCATCATCAACTTCATCTGGAGGCATATTAAAGGGTTTTTGACCCTACAATTAGCATCATATAGGTAATTTGGGATGTAGATTATGGTATGTTTTTCATGGGCTTCCACCTGGCCGTGGTGAACAAGCAGCTGATCACCAACCCCATCTTCGTCTCCATGCATAGGGGCCTTGCCCCTGTATGAAGTGGATGAAATTATTATATAGTGGGTTATACTAACCAAAAAGTATCTCTTATCTATATTTTACCTGCGATTGAAGTAGGGAAATTTTTTATTTAGCTTAATTTGAATTCTACTTGCAACTGAGTGGATGAAATTTTTTCTTAGCAAGAAAAATAAGTTTTATATCTTAGAGTGTGAACTTTGTGCACTGTAAAATTATCATCAGTCCAATGTAAAACTTGATTAATTAATGATAAGAGAGCACCTTACTTTAATGGCAATGGATTTTGGTAAAAATTTAGCTCGCTCCCAAATTTTTTGCAGAATTTATCCATTAGTTGAAATATAATTTTTCTCAAGTTCAAAAATATGTACATAGAATTAGACCAAGGCATATTTTTATAACCAATTGCAATTAATTGCAAAATGGAGATGAGGTAGCAAGAGACAGTTAAAATTTTTTTGCTATGCATAATTTTTTTATACATTTTACTTTTTTAAGGAGCTCAGATTTTATATATATATTAGTATTTAGGGCCAGGTGCTCTCGTTATCATTAATTAATCAAGTTTTACATTGGACTGACGATAATTTTACAGTGCACAAAGTTCACACTCTAAGATATAAAAACTTATTTTTCTTGCTAAGAAAAAATTTCATCCACTTCAGTTGCAAGTAGAATTCAAATTAAGCTAAATAAAAAATTTCCCCTACTTCAATCGCAGGTAAAATATAGATAAGAGATACTTTTTGGGTTAGTATAACCCACTATATAATAATTTTCATTAGAAGAAAGTTATCTAATGTGCTATTTTCAAAATTGCATGAATGGGTTTTTAATTTGTTAAACATTTGACTTTATTCAAGCAGTTGTAGCTCACCTGCACAAAAAATATTGGAAGCACAGTTTTCACGAAGATCATTCACTTGGAGCTCTCAATTTCACGTCACCTATTTGCAAATATTGACCTAGCTTAAAGTAAACAATAAGCAATTTGACCCCATTGGTGGGAACGATACAATAAGCAAAAACATATCCTCTCACAAATGGATGGAAAAGTTAGAACAATTAGAAGCTAGGGATGACGCAATAGGCGGCCAACGTTGACAGGGTTACATAGGTCAGCCAAACGAAGAAGAAGGTTCCAGTGGTTGCCCACTTGATCCTCTCAGCACCACCCAACTCCGCCTGCCAACCCTGCCAGTGTGAGCAGAGAGGGGAGCCAGGAAAGGCGTGTTCGAGGAGGACCTTGGGTGCAATGTAGCGACGAAGCTGGAGCAGGGTGACGCAGATCACGGCACCGACGCAGAACAGCGTGACGGAGAAGGCCAGGGAGCCCGTGGGCACCATGAACCTCAAGACCCGCCGTAGCCACTGCTATCCAAGTCTGCCGCCCAGGCCTCACTCACTTGGTCTCCCTGGTCTCATGGTAGAAGGCGGCGATGGCCCAGGCGAGGCCGATGCCGAGGAAGACGTTGACGGCGTTGGAGCCCGTCACGTTCACGATGGAGCTGTCCGCGTTCGGGTCGTTCAAGGCCGCCGATTTGGAGGCAAACGTATCTCAAGCCCTTCCCATCTCGAAGGAGAAGAAGAAGGAAGGGGAGAAGGAAAGAAGAGGATGCCGGGAAGCGAGGTGCCCAGGGCGACGAGGCTGATGGCGGTGACGGCGTCCTTGAGGCCGACGGTGCAGCCGAAGCCGGCCGCGAAGTCCCCGATGAGGGCGGTGACCAGGCCGATGGCCGCGATGGAGACCACGAAGCAGAGCCAGCCCCCCGCGTAGTCCGTCGGCGGGATCAGCGCAAAGGCCAGCTTCCAGGGCAGGCTCACCCCGTGCATCACGTAGTCGAAGCAACTCGCCTGCAACAAACACCCCCTCAACCTCGCAGCAGGGTGAAGGGGAGGGAGAAGGAGTACGTCAGCATCGGCTTCGTCACCAGGGCTCACGGAGATGGCGTCCATGAACTGCTGCTGCCAGCTCGAGGTCCCCACCGTCATGTTCGCTGCCGTTGTATTCATCATCTTGTCCACAAAGCTCTGCAGACCAGTCAGTTTAGTAGTGACAAGCTTGCGAGGAAGGCAGCGAAACCTTGAACTCCGTACTCTCAACGATGGTGATGCGAAGACGGCTGGGTTCACAGAGTATGGGCCGTCCTAGATCCTCTACTTCATCCTCGCCCACTCAAAGGCACGCATTTTTCAGTCTCCATTACGAGATGTGAATAAGGCAACATTTCTTCTCCCAGATGGGTTCCTCCAAAATAAGCTGGAAATCCTCGTTTTTTTCGTAGCGGTCATCGTTGATGATGGTTAGAGTAATGGAAGCTCTGTAAAACGATTATCCTCCCTATTCTTTCGAGTCAAAAGATTGGTCAACTCAGATTGCTCATCTCTAAAGAGGAGGATTCCTTCTTGATGGACGTAGTCCCTGCCCGGCTTGGCCGCCCCCTCCACCGTCCTGTACGGAACCTTCACTGTGCCCCGACCTCCTCTGTTTCGCACCACCTACAATTCAGTCCTCGATGCTTGCTGCTTTCAAAGGAAAAGGTAACCGTGAGTGTGAGTTCCTCAGCGGCCTCAGAAACCTGAACGGCCTCGTCCTTGAAGCCAAATGCGCCGGCATGATCATTGTCCACAATGAGGACGGTGGCTCTGGTGGGCGGGACGATCTTGGAGGGCAGCACCGCCGCAGCCTCTCCCACCGTCCCATCCTCCACACACTCCACCGCCCTCACATTGCTCAAAACACCATCAGAGATGACTGGGACGGAGACCAGAGGAGTGTGTGTGTGCCTGAGAATGATGGAGAACTCCTCGTCCTCTTCGTAGGTGTCATTGTCAACGATGGGGACGCCGATGTGCTTCTTGGACTCGTTGGGGGCGAAGGAGAGGGTGCCCTGAACCGGGATGTAGTCCGTCACCGCTTCCGCTGTCCCGTCTGCCGTCGCAAAGTCCACCTTCAAGGCTACACCGGTCAGAGAAGTGGGAGGGGGCAGTGGGGATGGGAAGAGCTAACGGTGACGAAGCAGTTGGGGTTGAGGTTGTGTCGGGCGCAGACGACGGTGGTGAAGAGGGTGCCGACATCCTCCATGCAGGTGTAGTGGCCAGGGGCGAAGGAGATGGTGACGGTGGCCTCTTTCATCGCCGCCTCCTTCGCCTCCCGCTCCGCAACCTCCGGGTGGGAGGGGCCTGTGTGGATAGGAAGAGGTAACGGTGACGAAGCAGTTAGGGTTGAGGTTGTGTCGGGCGCAGACGACGGTGGTGAAGAGGGTGCCGACATCCTCCATGCAGGTGTAGTGGCCAGGGGCGAAGGAGACGGTGACGGTGGCCTCTTTCATCGCCGCCTCCTTCGCCTCCCGCTCCGCCACCTCCGCCTAAGCCCAGCTTCCGCTCCTTCTCCCATCCTTCCCCAAAGAAGCACAGGACAGGCAGGGAGGGACTAGCATTCCACGGCCTTGCACGGATAGGCAGGGCGATGGAATGGAGTGGCTAGCTGAACACCAGAATGGGAGGGAATGGGAGCACAGGGATAGGATAGGGGGATCCCCTGAGAATGCCATATCGGGAGCCTGAAGGAAAAGAGTGCAAGCATAGTCTCACCGTTGTGTCGTATGCCTAACATTAGACTCATCTCTTTATTAGTTGCACATGCTGCTAGGTCTAGAGAGGAGGAAAGGCCGGGCAGGAAGAGGTAACGAGTATGCGGTTTTTCTCCTGCTGAATCTGGTGGATGCGTTTGTTGAGAATGTTGCCGGCTCCGACGAGGGAGCGAGTGGCGTTGATGCGGTAGAATGCGCGACTTTTTGGGGCATTCTTCACCTGCTCCTCCTCTGCCAACCGCTCCAGCAGCTCCAACGGCGCGTCTGGGTGTCGGCAACGCAGCTCCTCCAATTACACTCATCTCGCCTTTCACCCTTAGTATCACTAAGCATCAGTGCGAAGCTATTGAGGAGAACCTTGAAAATGTGCATGTACTGCAGCGGTCTCCTCTTCCGTCCTCTTCACTCAGGTCGCTGAGAGCGAGCTCACGTCGGCTTGGAGAGTTGGCTGGGGTGGGCTTGTGAAGAGGGGAGGCGGAGGAGGGGCGCTGAGCTGCTCTGCCCCATGCTCATGTAACTATTGAGGAGAACCTTGAAAATGTGCATGTACTGCAAGCGGTGCTCCTCGTATGACCGCTCCTCTTCACTCAGGTCGCTGAGAGCGAGCTCCACGTCGGCATTGGAGAGTTGGCTAGGCGTGGGCTTGTGAAGAGGGGGGAGGGCGGAGGAGGGGCGACTGAAGCTGCTCTGCCCCATGCTCATGTAACTATTGAGGAGAACCTTGAAAATGTGCATGTACTGCAAGCGGTGCTCCTCGTATGACCGCTCCTCTTCACTCGGTCGTGAGGCGAGCTCCCGTCGGCATTGGAGAGTTGGTAGGCGTGGGCTTGGAAGAGGGGGGAGGGCGAGGGGGCGCTGAAGCTGCTCTGCCCCATGCTCATGTAACTATTGAGGAGAACCTTGAAAATGTGCATGTACTGCAAGCGGTGCTCCTCGTATGACCGCTCCTCTTCACTCAGGTCGCTGAGAGCGAGCTCCACGTCGGCATTGGAGAGTTGGCTAGGCGTGGGCTTGTGAAGAGGGGGGAGGGCGGAGGAGGGGCGACTGAAGTGCTCTGCCCCATGCTATGTATATTGAGGAGAACTTGAAAATGTGCATGTACTGCAAGCGGTGCTCCTCGTATGACCGCTCCTCTTCACTCAGGTCGCTGAGAGCGAGCTCCACGTCGGCATTGGAGAGTTGGCTAGGCGTGGGCTTGTGAAGAGGGGGGAGGGCGGAGGAGGGGCGACTGAAGCTGCTCTGCCCCATGCTCATGTAACTATTGAGGAGAACCTTGAAAATGTGCATGTACTGCAAGCGGTGCTCCGTATGACCGCTCTCTTCACTCAGGTCTGGGCGAGCTCCACGTCGGCATGGAGCCCCCCCGCCGCTCTTTCCAGGGGGGGGGGGGGGGTGGTCTTCCTGGGATTGCTCCATCGACCCTCCTCTTCATTGCTGGGCGAGCTCCCGTTGGGCCACCCAATGTGTTGTGAAGAGGGGGAGGGCGGAGGGAGGGGCACTAAGCTTGCTCTGCCCCATTCATGTAACTATTGAGGAGAACTTGAAAATGTGCATGTACTGCAAGCGGTGCTCCTCGTTGACCGCTCCTCTCCCCCCCCCCTCACTCAGGTCGCTGAGAGGAGCTCACGTCGGCATTGGAGAGTTGGCTAGGCGTGGGCTTGTGAAGAGGGGGGAGGGCGGAGGAGGGGCGACTGAAGCTGCTCTGCCCATGCTCATGTAACTATTGAGGAGAACCTTGAAAATGTGCATGTACTCAAGCGGTGCTCTCGTATGACCGCTCCTCTTCCTCAGGTCGCTAGAGCAGCTCCACGTCGGCATTGGAGTTGGCTAGGCGTGGGCTTGTGAAGAGGGGAGGGGAGGAGGGGCGACTGAAGCTGCTCTGCCCCATGCTCATGTA
This sequence comes from Ptycholaimellus sp. GST1_10, assembly GCA_030248095.1. Classification (NCBI taxonomy): domain Eukaryota; kingdom Metazoa; phylum Nematoda; class Chromadorea; order Chromadorida; family Chromadoridae; genus Ptycholaimellus; species Ptycholaimellus sp. GST1_10. Next base: position 6,730 of record JASANA010003029.1, read on the forward strand.
CTATTGAGGAGAACTTGAAAATGTGCATGTATGAAGCGGTCTCCTCGATCCTCCTCTTCACTCAGGTCGCTGAGAGCGAGCTCCACGTCGGCTTGAGAGTTGGCTAGGGTGGGCTTGTGAGAGGGGGAGGGGAGGAGGGGCGACGAGCTGCTCTGCCCCATGCTCATGTNACTATTGAGGAGAACCTTGAAAATGTGAGCTGTACCTCTTTGGGGGGTAGGGGGGTGGGGGGGGAGGGGGGGGGGGGGTTTCGGGGGGGCGATGTACTGCAGCGGTCTCTCGTATACCGCTCCTCTTCCTCGGTCTAGAGCGAGCTCCACGTCGGCATTGAGAGTTGGCTAGGCGTGGGCTTGTGAAGAGGGGGAGGGCGGAGGAGGACTGAGTTCTGCCCCATGTCATGTAACTATTAGGAGAACCTTGAAAATGTGCGGCCCCCGGGAGGGGGAGGTGGAGGGGGGGGAGGGGGGGGGGGGGGGGGTCCGGGGGGGGATGACTGCCTTAAGCGTGTCCCTAGACCCGCTCCTCTTCACTCAGGTTCTAGAGCGAGCTCACTCGCATTGGAGAGTTGGCTAGGCGTGGGCTTGTGAGAGGGGGAGGGCGAGGAGGGGCGACTGAAGCTGCTCTCCATGCTCATGTAACTATTGAGGAGAACCTTGAAAATGTGCATGTACTGCAAGCGTGCTCTCTATCGTCCTCTTCACTCAGGTCGCTGAGAGCGAGCTCCACGTCGGCATTGGAGAGTTGGCTAGGCGTGGGCTTGTGAGAGGGGAGGGCGGAGGAGGGGCGACTGAAGCTGCTCTGCCCCATGCTCATGTAACTATTGAGGAGAATCTTGAAAATGTGCATGTACTGGTCTCCTGACCGCTCCTCTTCACCAGGTCGCTGAGAGCGAGCTCCACGTCGCATTAGAGTTGCTAGGCTGGGCTTGTGAAGAGGGGAGGGCGGAGGAGGGGCGACTAAGCTGCTCTGCCCCATGCTCATGTAACTATTGAGGAGAACCTTGAAAATGTGCATGTACTGCAAGCGGTGCTCCTCGTATGACCGCTCCTCTTCACTCAGGTCGCTGAGAGCGAGCTCCACGTCGGCATTGGAGAGTTGGCTAGGCGTGGGCTTGTGAAGAGGGGGGAGGGCGGAGGAGGGGCGACTGAAGCTGCTCTGCCCCATGCTCATGTAACTATTGAGGAGAACCTTGAAAATGTGCATCTACTGCAAGCGGTGCTCCTCGTATGTCCGTTCTTCTTCACTCAGGTCGCTGAGAGCGAGCTCCACGCCGGCGTTGGAGAGTTGGCTGGGCGTGGTCTTGTGAAAGAGGGGGGAGGGCGGAGGAGGGGCGACTGAAGCTGCTCTGCCCCATGCTCATGTAACTATTGAGGAGAACCTTGAAAATGTGCATCTACTGCAAGCGGTGCTCCTCGTATGTCCGCTCTTCTTCACTCAGGTCGCTGAGAGCGAGCTCCACGTCGGCGTTGGAGAGTTGGCTGGGCGTGGTCTTGTGAAGGGGGGAGGGCGGAGGAGGGGCGACTGAAGCTGCTCTGCCCCATGCTCATGTAACTATTGAGGAGAACCTTGAAAATGTGCATCTACTGCAAGCGGTGCTCCTCGTATGTCCGTTCCTCTTCACTCAGGTCGCTGAGAGCGAGCTCCACGTCGGCATTGGAGAGTTGGCTAGGCGTGGGCTTGTGAAGAGGGGGGAGGGCGGAGGAGGGGCGACTGAAGCTGCTCTGCCCCATGCTCATGTAACTATTGAGGAGAACCTTGAAAATGTGCATGTACTGCAAGCGGTGCTCCTCGTATGACCGCTCCTCTTCACTCAGGTCGCTGAGAGCGAGCTCCACGTCGGCATTGGAGAGTTGGCTAGGCGTGGGCTTGTGAAGAGGGGGGAGGGCGGAGGAGGGGCGACTGAAGCTGCTCTGCCCCATGCTCATGTAACTATTGAGGAGAACCTTGAAAATGTGCATCTACTGCAAGCGGTGCTCCTCGTATGTCCGTTCCTCTTCACTCAGGTCGCTGAGAGCGAGCTCCACGCCGGCGTTGGAGAGTTGGCTGGGCGTGGTCTTGTGAAGAGGGGGGAGGGCGGAGGAGGGGCGACTGAAGCTGCTCTGCCCCATGCTCATGTAACTATTGAGGAGAACCTTGAAAATGTGCATCTACTGCAAGCGGTGCTCCTCGTATGTCCGTTCTTCTTCACTCAGGTCGCTGAGAGCGAGCTCCACGTCGGCGTTGGAGAGTTGGCTGGGCGTGGTCTTGTGAAGAGGGGGGAGGGCGGAGGAGGGGCGACTGAAGCTGCTCTGCCCCATGCTCATGTAACTATTGAGGAGAACCTTGAAAATGTGCATCTACTGCAAGCGGTGCTCCTCGTATGTCCGTTCCTCTTCACTCAGGTCGTTGAGAGCGAGCTCCACGTCGGCGTTGGAGAGTTGGCTGGGCGTGGTCTTGTGAAGAGGGGGGAGGGCGGAGGAGGGGCGACTGAAGCTGCTCTGCCCCATGCTCATGTAACTATTGAGGAGAACCTTGAAAATGTGCATGTACTGCAAGCGGTGCTCCTCGTATGTCCGTTCCTCTTCACTCAGGTCGCTGAGAGCGAGCTCCACGTCGGCCTTGGAGAGTTGGCTGGGCGTGGTCTTGTGAAGAGGGGGGAGGGCGGAGGAGGGGCGACTGAAGCTGCTCTGCCCCATGCTCATGTAACTATTGAGGAGAAACATGAAAATGTGCTAGTACAGCAAGCGGTGCTCCTCGTATGACCGCTCCTCTTCACTCAGGTCGCTGAGAGCGAGCTCCACGTCGGCATTGGAGAGTTGGCTAGGCGTGGGCTTGTGAAGAGGGGGGAGGGCGGAGGAGGGGCGACTGAAGCTGCTCTGCCCCATGCTCATGTAGCGATGTCCACTGAACAGGCCGAACAGACGCCTGTCCGCCAGGTATGAGGTGAGCACGGTGAGCGGAAAGAAGGCGAAAGTTAGGACGCCTTCCCAAAGGGTCACTTCGTTGGGTCTGAAAAGTGCTTGTGATCTGCTTGAAAAGAAGCAAAGGAGAGGTTTTGAACGAGATCTGGGCGAGTATGAGGTAGAGCCAGACGTAGGCAAAGATGGACCAGATGGCGGTGACCCAGAAGACGTAGATGTGCTTCACTCGACGGGTCTCGTTGCTTGGTACCACACCCACGCAGATGCCGATAATCACGAAGAGGTTGAAAGCGGCAGAGCCAACGATCGTTCCCGGGCCTAGGTCACCTGCACACTTCACTTATCTCATTCTCATCACAATCTATTCACTGCATTCATACCAGCTTCGAATTTGTTCCCGCAAATTTCGATGACTGAAAGAAGAATTTCCGGAGCTGAAGAACCAAGCGCCATAAGACTAAGATTGGACACTGTCTCGTTCCACACTCTCACCTACAATTTCTTTCCTTAGATACCTTTTGTCATATTTGCTACACTTTGCCCCAACCAGCACCACATGTTCCGCCCCGGTCTGTTTGTTCTTCACCTTCACCTGAACCTTGTGAAAGTGGTAGAGAATTGGGGAATGAGATGGATTTGGTTGACCTCTTTCTCCTTGGAAGTGATGACCTCAATAGCAGCCATGAAACGATCGGCAACGATTGAGGTTCCAAGAAAGAGGTAGAATAGGCCGAGGAGGTAGACAAAGGCTCGACACACCACGTCCCCTGTTCCGATCCCATCCACCGGCTCCCAGACCGGCAACAACACCCCCTTCTTACATGCCTGCACCCCCACCATCCTTCCTCCTCCTTTTCCCATTCACCAGTTCACCGTTCCATTGTCGTTGGAGCATTTCTGGCCAAGCACCCCGGAGCAGAGGAGAAGGAGCAGGGAGGATGTTGAGAGCATGGAAGCGAGACTGCTAAGAGAGACTCATGGGCTCATGTCTGCGTCCTCGTCTGCCTCAACCCATTAACCGCTTCATTTATGTCCGCTAAAGAACGCCTTCAAACGAGCAGCAAAAAAGAGACAGGCCAGTTTCATGCTGCAATTGGTTGCTACTAGCAACACCGCAACAATGACATCAAGGCAGTCAGCTGTTAAATCCCCTTCACGTCATTTTCCGTTCCAGATCGTAAACCTGGCTAGACTCGTCCATCTCCGATCCAGGAACGATATCCAGCAAGAATGTTAGGGGCCATTCTCGCTTCATTTAGACCATTTTTCGCTAAAACAAATCTCTGGCTGAAACCCATGACATAGATAGCTCCGTTCTCATTGGTGCAAAATAAACGGCTGAAAGATCGTTGGTTGCTTTTATGAGCGAATAGGGCGGACGTGATGAGTCTGGTGGTAGCCAAGAAGATCATGGAAGCGTGTCAAAGAAATGCAATCCTCATGCCGCTCGAAAGAAGGAGGCAAAAGACAGCATACAAAAATGCGCACTAACAGAACGGAGACGCGAGCGCGAAAAAACGCCGATCAATGTTGTCCTGACAAGATTCATTTATAATGCATGGCTCGCCAAGGAGCAAGGATAATGACTCGCTTTCGCACATTCCTCGCCCTTCTCCTATGCCTTCTAGCTTCGCACCTAGGCCATGAAAGGATGAGACAAAGAATGAAAGGAGGTGAGGCGGAAGAAAAAGGCTGCCACGTAAGCTGGAAAGGCTGGACAAATGCAGGAGGGTGTCGCAAAGTCGCTAGGCGTCAGTTGGTCTCTAGAAGCAGCTCAGCAAAAACGTCAGTCCAGCAAAAGAGGGGAAGCAGAGACGGAAGATACACAATAGCTTTTCTCTCCAGCTATGTCGCTGCAGGCTCTTCTATTCAGGGGGCTTTCTGGTGAGGAAGAAAAAAGGGGGTGGTGGGTCAGTGGAATGCGGTAAGCGGAGGCGAGGCTTGCGTGGTGGAGGGCGGGTGAGTGGAAGAGGTAATGAGGGAGGCCCTTCCAAGCGCGAAGGGAGGCACTGGTGGCCAGATAATTGCTCCCTCCCCCCTACCCACCCGCCCTTTCCCCTTCTCTCCCATTCTCGACCTTTTCCGCTTCCAAAAAAGCTCTCACTCCAAAATGCCTTCATTTGGCCCCCCACTCACCTCAAGACTTCCTGCTGCGCAAATGTTACCCTTGCCCATAGTCCCAATGCCAGAACAGTGAGTTGAAATCGCCATGAACGATTCAGGAAAATAGCATATATGCTTTATCATGGCTGCTTCCGAAAACCGTTTCAATCCAAGTCAAAGCAAAGAAGCGTAAAAAAGATTGGACGGAGCGTTCTGGCGAATGCAACCCAGTCGGATTCAAGGCCTCACTCCGATCTCTAGGGTCTTAGATCCCTTTCCTCATTTCCGACGGAGCTCTCCCGGATAGACGCAGCCTTGGCCCTGGTACCAACCACCCCCCCGCCCCCTCCCTGCCCTTCCGATGCCCTCTTCAGCCCTGCCCCCCTTCCCACCCTTCACCAAACAACCCCCCCCCCGCCAGCCCATTTCACTACTTCCAGTTCCTCTGGCCAAGGCCAAATTTGCAAAAAAAAACTTCAGAGCCACCCAAACCCTAAAGAAATGCCGTAAAAAGAAGTAACACATAATTATTCTCCATGTCAATTCAGCGTTAAGCAGCAAAACCAAATGTAGGAGCATAGTTCGCTGTTGGTTCCGGGGGCAGGGAAGTTGTAGTATATATGGGGTTCGTCGTTATGGAAAAGGACTGTAACCGGGTAGTGAAGCCAGCGTAGATGGAGTAGAAGCGAACAGCAAGGAGACGGTCCAGTGAAAGCACGACCTCAACCGAAAGTTACTTTTCATTCAAATGCTTTTAGCTATGTGTGGACAGCTAAACGCAAACCAGCATGACAGCCGTCGCTTGCCCGCCCATGATCAGCCAGATGGCGTGAGTGCTTTTGTAGCCTAACAATTCAATTTGAATGAATGTTCCACGACGACGACAGTGAATTGTCTGGAAGCAAGGCTTACAATCCCATGGCGTAATCTTGTCCTTGCCCTGGGTGAGTCAGCGTAGATGAGGTAGCGGTTGAGCACAGCCAGGAGGATGCCCAGGCCTTCGGTGGTAATCAAGAATGCTATATTCTCTGCCTCCCCATTTCATCGCCTTCACCTCGGCAGACATCGGCCAGACTGAGGCCAGCGATGATGAGCAACTCGTGGCGCTTGCGCAAGGCACGGACAGAGAAGATCACACCGCTCAAGACACCGCTACCCACCACCTCAAGGCCTCACTCTCTTCCTGCCACTGCGGCGAGGTCAGGCAAGCAGGCGGCAACCATGAGCAGACCAAGACTGGCCTGAATCAGCCAAGTGGTGACTGGGGAAAGCATTGTCCGCCTTTCAAAGGAAGGCTAAAATGGGCGTAGGAGGCTGGCTTTTAAGGAAAAGTTACTTTAGCTAGAATTTGCAGATGATCCCCAGATGAAATCCAAATAAGCATTGGCTGACGTTAATGGGCTCTAACGGCGCGATTCTTCTTTAGAATCCAGACGAATAGTTACTGGTGCTCAGCGGCAGAAATTGGAGGGGAAAGAGGATGTTTACAGCAAAGTAAGCGCAATTTTAATAACAAAACAAGTATAGAGGGCCTTTTCCGTACACATAACTTCACTAAAGCTCTTCTCTTGCCAGCCCAATGCATACTGATGGGCAAACAGTGGGGTAACTGTTAAAATGGACCTTGGCTGCCCGTCGCCTCGGGCAGGGCTCCAGAGCTCCTCTGGCCTCCGGTCACGGGCACTACGGCCCCGAGGCTTTGCCTAGCATGCTTTGCATCCTACGCTACGCTTGGAAGCCTTTTTCACCCATGCTATCTGGCCTCCGGAGCTCTGATTCCACGGGAGGAGATCAGTGGCCGCGCAAAAACTCAATCAGTTCAATGGGCGCCCAGTCACAGCCAGCGTTTACCATGAACCTCCAATTCTACGACAGTTCGCACCCGCAAAAGTTCGCACCGACACCCTTCACACCCGTCACTTCGCACCCGCAATAGTTTGCAACCCAACCTTTCCACCCCACCCGTTGCCCCCCCCCCATTCTTGCACCTCAAATTTGAAAGTATTTGAGAAACAAATTTTTTATGATATTTGTAGGTTTTAAATTAAATTTACTTTAGTTTTTCTTAATTTGACTTTGTAAATGCAAACAGCACACTATCAAAAAATGCATTTAGATGAGGATAGATTGAAACTTTTATTCAGATTGTGAATAGATTAATCTCTCATATGTGCGAAATCATCAAAACTAGTGCAAATACAGTAGTAAGTAAATGGTGCAAAGAGGAGCAGTGTCCATCATAAAGCAACAATCACAAGAATTTAAATTGTGATTTTCTATGAAATAAATCTCAGCCTTGAACTCCGTTGTCAGATAAATCCTGGTACAAAATGTAAGGATTTTAACCTTACGATGCTAGAACCATTCAAGAGAAATAATTTAAACTGTGCTGGGATTTTTTATACATTTTTGACCGCGGAGCGGCCCGAAGGGTCGCTCCGCGGTCTATAGAGGTTACTGAATTTTTGTCCTCATATATATATATATATATGTCCGGATCTGGAAATGCTGGGAACGGGCGGGGTGGAAAGGTTGGGTTGCAAACTATTGCGGGTGCGAAGTGACGGGTGTGAAGGGTGTCGGTGCGAACTTTTGCGGGTGCGAACTGTCGTAGAATTGGAGGTTCATGGTAAACGCTGGCTGTGACTGGGCGCCCATTGAACTGATTGAGTTTTTGCGCGGCCACTGATCTCCTCCCCGTGGAATCAGAGCTCCGGAGGCCAGATAGCATGGGTGAAAAAGGCTTCCAAGCGTAGCGTAGGATGCAAAGCATGCTAGGCAAAGCCTCGGGGCCGTAGTGCCCGTGACCGGAGGCCAGAGGAGCTCTGGAGCCCTGCCCGAGGCGACGGGCAGCCAAGGTCCATTTTAACAGTTACCCCACTGTTTGCCCATCAGTATGCATTGGGCTGGCAAGAGAAGAGCTTTAGTGAAGTTATGTGTACGGAAAAGGCCCTCTATACTTGTTTTGTTATTAAAATTGCGCTTACTTTGCTGTAAACATCCTCTTTCCCCTCCAATTTCTGCCGCTGAGCACCAGTAACTATTCGTCTGGATTCTAAGAAGAATCGCGCCGTTAGAGCCCATTAACGTCAGCCAATGCTTATTTGGATTTCATCTGGGGATCATCTGCAAATTCTAGCTAAAGTAACTTTTCCTTAAAAGCCAGCCTCCTACGCCCATTTTAGCCTTCCTTTGAAAGGCGGACAATGCTTTCCCCAGTCACCACTTGGCTGATTCAGGCCAGTCTTGGTCTGCTCATGGTTGCCGCCTGCTTGCCTGACCTCGCCGCAGTGGCAGGAAGAGAGTGAGGCCTTGAGGTGGTGGGTAGCGGTGTCTTGAGCGGTGTGATCTTCTCTGTCCGTGCCTTGCGCAAGCGCCACGAGTTGCTCATCATCGCTGGCCTCAGTCTGGCCGATGTCTGCCGAGGTGAAGGCGATGAAATGGGGAGGCAGAGAATATAGCATTCTTGATTACCACCGAAGGCCTGGGCATCCTCCTGGCTGTGCTCAACCGCTACCTCATCTACGCTGACTCACCCCAGGGCAAGGACAAGATTACGCCATGGGATTGTAAGCCTTGCTTCCAGACAATTCACTGTCGTCGTCGTGGAACATTCATTCAAATTGAATTGTTAGGCTACAAAAGCACTCACGCCATCTGGCTGATCATGGGCGGGCAAGCGACGGCTGTCATGCTGGTTTGCGTTTAGCTGTCCACACATAGCTAAAAGCATTTGAATGAAAAGTAAGTTTCGGTTGAGGTCGTGCTTTCACTGGACCGTCTCCTTGCTGTTCGCTTCTACTCCATCTACGCTGGCTTCACTACCCGGTTACAGTCCTTTTCATAACGACGAACCCCATATATACTACAACTTCCCTGCCCCCGGAACCAACAGCGAACTATGCTCCTACATTTGTTTTGCCGCTAAGCGCTGAATTGACATGGAGAATAATTATGTGTTACTTCTTTTTACGGCATTTCTTTAGGGTTTGGGTGGCTCTGAAGTTTTTTTTTGCAAATTTGGCCTTGGCCAGAGGAACTGGGAAGTAGTGAAATGTCTGCTGCAGTTATGCCTGGCTGGTGCTGGGCTTAGTGCTAGCCTACGTCTGCGGCCTGTGGCTGGTGTTGGGTTTGCTCTCCTACTTCGTCGTCGACAACAGTGAGCCCAGCATCCACCGCTACTGCTTCGGCAACCATGTGGCCACCAATGCGTAAAGCCTGCCCCCCTCATCATGCTTCCACAGACACCTCCCCTCACACAGGTTCAAAGTCTACCACCCGGGGCTGCAGCTGGTGTGCGGGGCAGCCAGCTGCCTGATCTACCTCCTCACACTCCTCTTCTACCGCCGCCACCTGGCCAACATGGCCGGAGACCTGGGCCTGGACAAAGCCCAGCAAGAGCGCCAAAGCCGCTTCACCAAACTTGTCGGTGTGCCAGCCCTGCCTTGCAATTTTGGACGCGTACGTTTGGTGACATATTCTGATAAGTTTTCTGGGAAAAAGTAAAACGATTTGAAAAAAGAACTGTTCTCTCAGGTGGTGAAAGCTTGACTGACAGCAGAGCTCTAGAAGAGGAAGCCTTGGCCAGGGGCGGTGACGCTGGTGACGCTGCTCTGCTACGTGCTGCCGAACCTGTGCATCCAGGTGCTGGACAAGGTGCGCGCGGAGGGCGGCATCAGCGGAGCCCAGATGTCCCTGGCCAAGACCATCTGCTTCAGCCTTGTCTGCCTCAACTCCGTCGCCAACATCTACGTCTTCGGGTCCCCGCAGCCCCATCTCTTTGAGCTTGAGACATACTGGCGCAATCGTAGAGTCCACCATGAGGAGATCCATGGCAGCATTCGTCGCCTCTTCTGCGCCTGCCGGAAGAGGGCGAAGGTGGAGACGGACTCCACACTCTTCCGACGAAGCACCCGCATTTCTCAGCCCGCCTAGGAAGCCCCCCTCAGCTTACACCACCCTTCACCCTCATGTTCATTAGGAAAGTCTGTGTAGTCGGGTAAAAGATCATCTGTTGAATATAGTGGTGAAAGTTATTATAAATGTTGTCTTGCTGTCCAAAGTGTTGCTAGTAATCACTGCACAGAGCAATCATTCACCCACGCGAAACCTGCTGAGGAAGTCAATGTGAATGACAACTGCTGCTGGGTTTCATTTGTGCTAAACTCTTGTTGTTGTGGTTGTTGCTGTTGTTGTTGTGTTTTCTTACACAAGCATTAATGACGTGCGATAAACTAAATGAACAGAGGCCCAACAAGGCATTCTCGGCGGTCACCATAAATGAGAAGGAGTCGAGGGTTTGGAAATTCACCGCAAAGTCGCTGCTCAGCTGGAACCCAAATCCACCCAACAAACGCACTCCAACAACGCACTCAAGAGCTAACCCGAAAAAAGGTATCAATTCAGGGCTTATAGAGCCCCAAATCCAGCAAACTCGCTAAGGGCATAGATGTTTGGGACTATGCTAGCTCCCCCCCCCCCACTTATACATTCCCCCCCCCACTTAAATAATCCCCCCCACTTATACAATCCCCCCACTTTAAAAATTGAAATTTTTTTATTGCTTAAAAATACATATCTGTGCATATCTCGAAGTTTAAACTCAAGGAATTTTCATGTAGATGATTAAATATCTACTTTTTTAGTTAGTCTATACCGAGTTAGTCTATACCAAGATCGTCATGCTACTAGTTAGTCTATACCGCTATATAGGGCGTAGCCAACACAAAAACTAAAAGGCTCGTCCTTTGACTGTGGCAGTACCTACTAGTTAGTCTATACCGAGTTCATTGATGTTTTAAAGTGCTCAACTCAGTAAGGACTAACTAGTAGGTACTGCCAAAGTCAAAGGACGAGCCTTTTAGTTTTTGTGTTGGCTACGCCCTATATAGCGGTATAGACTAGTAGCATGACGAACTTGGTATAGACTAACTCGGTACAGACTAACTAAAAAAGTAGGTATTTTGTTGTTTAGAAAAAAATTCCTTGAGTTTAAACTTCGAGATATGCACAGATATGTATTTTAAAGCAATAAAAAAAATTTCAATTTTTAAGTGGGGGGGTTGTATAGAGTGGGGGGGGGATTATTTAAATGGGGGGGGGGGGGGATGCATAAGTGGGGGGGGGAGCTAGCATAGTCCGATGTTTGTAGAGTCTAGGAATGAGGTTTAAATGGGCGCCAGTTCGCCAGTTCATTCGAATGTGAGAAGCTTCATTTTTTCAAAAGTGGAATGGTCCATCTCGAGACTTTCAGAAATGCTGTCTTAAATGGCTGCCTGTTCGCCTGCCCTTCTTCCTTGATATAACACCCTCGCGCAACCTTCTCTCCTCCACTGCCTCGCCCCATTTCATTACTTTTCATCATCATGTAAAAAGAGAGGCCTTCAACGAGCCCGCAAGCCAATCCTGGGGCAGGAGCAGACGGCCTCCTGCGCCCTCATTGGAGCCTGTACCAGGGAAGAAGATGAA
>JASANA010003030.1:0-11098 GCA_030248095.1 Ptycholaimellus sp. GST1_10
GCACCACCATACCATGATGCACAGGCCGCCATTAACCACCACCAAACACCATAACAGCAATGTATTGCTGGCAGAAGCGTCTCCGGCCATGCTAATTTTGTTGTATGCATTGATGACGAGTGAAGGCCTTTCAAAGGGGTAGAAAGTAAGATATTTTATGCTTGCTTCTGACGATGGTGGATAAGTTGGCTTAATAGTTGGTTTCGTTTTGCTGTCCTGTCACAGTAGACTGGTGACTTTGGACATTTTGACTTGAACACCATTGTTAGAAGGCAGCAAGATCAAAGGCCGAAAGTAGCAGTAGAGACACAGTGGGTGAATTGCAGGGTTGTGTAGAGGTGGTTGATCGTAGAGTACAGCTAATAAGCTAACCACTCTATGCTACCAAATGATGTGGTGTATTGTACAGCAGTAACATAGCCAGATTTTCTTTAGTCAGAAGTCACCAAGGAAGAGGAAAGGGTAGGGCGACAGGAATGGATCATCTAAAAACTGACTGCTCAGAGTGGCAAGGCCGTGCCACCTTTCAAGGTTACCGGAAGAGGGGGCAGGGCAGTGCAGCCTCTCAAGTTTGGCTGGAAACTGGCTTTTGATACACCACAGATGTTTCAAAAATTTGAACATCCATAACACTATAGTTTTTCAATGAAATCAATTGAATTTTGGCAGGTACGTCAGTTGTGGTGATATCTTAAAGCAGTTTAAAGGAATTTTTAAAAAATGGATTATTTCTTGATTTATATTCCAAATCTTAATATATTGATGTTTCAAAAATTTTAACAAGCAGAAATCCCTGGTTTTTTGATGAAATCAGGTGAATTTTGGCAGGTAAGTCTGTTGTGGTGATATCTTGAAGCCGTTTAAAGAAATTTTCTAAATATTTACTATTTCTTCATTTATAGTCAACCACCAAAAATGTTAATGTTTCAAAAATTTCTGCAAGCATAAATCCCTGGTTTTTGAGCTGAAGTCATGAGGTAATGAGCAAAAACATAAGTGATGAAGCAACAATCAAACATGCATCTTGGAAAATTTTGTAATGTAGCTTGAGCTGATTACTACTTGGATCAAAGGCCATGCATCTAGGCGACAGCTGATAGTACCTTGTTATCCTGAAAGGTAATGCAATTATAGGAAGATCTGGAGGGGTGAAACGGGCCCCAGAGCATTTGAAACATTATTTTTTGGGTAGAAAGGGTGAAAAATTGGGTATGCTGAGAAATGACCAATTCTTAACAAATTTGGACATTCTTGTTTTCCTGAATAATAATTATATTATAGAGAAGGAAAAAAATTCTAAAAATGTGGAAGGGGGATGCACTCCGCAGTCACCTATTGCACTATGTTCCATTTTTTTGATATTTTGGTCTTTGAACGTTTGTTTTGATTTTGTGTAAGAAAAATTATTTTTAAGCAAAGACTTAGCCTTAAATAAATACACATATGCATTATCAACAGCTTAAATATCACAAAAACGATCATTGTATGTGAAAACTACTGGTGTGGTATCTTCCACTCAATGTACTTCTTTTTCTAAGTATGTATGGTTAAAAAATTCTAGATTTATGTGGAAGTATTTCATTCCATTTTGAACGCCTGGCACTGCCCCTTCTGAAACAGATACATTCAAACCATGATAACACCAGAATATTTAAAATTAATGCTCAGCTCCCATGTTGGCTTTAGAGGAGCATGAACTTGAACTTTGCACAAAATCGCAACCTGGTGCTCTTTAAATGACCATATCTCAGCACCACTTGCACCAATTTTAATGATTTTTGACAGCAAATCTGTATATACGCATGATGGGCTTTTTGACCACGAAGTGGGCCCAAAGGGCCTGCTTCGCAGTCTAAACATGTTACTGACTTTTTGTCTATATATATATATATTTATTTCTATTTGGAATGGCCAGGCTCGGCGAATTTTCAATGGATTTCAACATACTTTTTTTCTGGAAAGGTAATTTTAGCCGTTACAAATCTGGCAGGGTGGAAGTGGTTTTCAAACAGTTGAAACATTATTTTATGTGAAGAAAAAAATAAAAATGTGGTGTGCTGTGAAATGATGAATTCTCAATGGATTTGGACAAACTTTTTTTCCTGAAAGCTAATGAAATTTTAGGAAGATCTGGCAGGGTGGAATTGATCCTGGAAAAATTGAAACATTATATTTTTGGGTAGAAAGGTTTAAAAATGTGGTGTGCTGTGAAATGATGAATTCTCAACAGATTTGGACAAACTTTTTTTCCCTGAAAGTTAATCAGAGCATTAAAAGATTTATTCCTATTCAAAATAATAAATATTTAAAGTCTATCCCACATGGTTATAGTAGTGTAATACACTTAAGTGATGTGTTTAAAGGTAAATAATGGATGAAGTCCCTCGCCTGCCACTAGAAAAAATTTATGGCTACCTGGACCCCTTCACTCTAACCCAGCTTCAAAAATCCAGCAGCAATATATTGATAAATTTTGGGACCACTATGGGGCCAAGATATATTGGGCAAAGCTCTATGTGGAGGAGGAATGTGGAAAAATTAATACAGAAATGTCAAAGCTGTATGAAATGTTTATACCCGACCTTTCCACCTGGATCCATCGCAAAAACATGAACCCTCACTTAATTAATGTAATTTGGAGCATATATTTTTTGTTGTTTTTTTTTGAACTGCCGCCCAGGACTTGGCCTGGGGGCAGTACTAAGTATTCACCCCAAAAAGGGTTGTGGGTCTATATATCTTATATAATACGGGTGATGAAATGCTTGGTGCAGAATGGTTTCAAAGTGTATCCAGGCATATGATAGCATTTTGGGTAGATCCCAGTGAGTTCTCCAAAATATGAAGGGAAGTCCTCGCGGATTTTCCTCAATAATAAATTATGAGTTAAAACGTTTCGATTTTTGCCATTTTTAGGTCTTTTTTAACTTTACTTTGCTCTAGCTCATTCAATTTTTGACTTTTCTTGTCGGACTTTTTTTTCAGTTCAAGGCCAAAGAATTCTGTTTAAGACCTATAATTTTCTTTTTCACTTTTTCAAGATTAAAATATTCAAAAGTGCCAATGAGTAAAGTCAATTTTCGTGATTTTGGCTCTACTCAGTGGGCTGATGTTGCAAAGTAGTCATAAGTAAGGATATGCACAAGTTCAAAGCCAGAGGTGACTTTTAATGAATGCGATATTAAGAGTCATTGATCTTATTAATTTGCTTTTCTGGTCAGTGGAGGTTCCAAAACTGGTGAACTCAAAATTTTGATCTTTGCTGAGCTTCAGATTAAATTTCTTTTCAGCAAAATTCTTGATGCTGGGATCAACAGACACCAGTCATTGGATTTGAAAGAAGGATTTAAAAGAAACTGAAGATTTCATATGGTGCAAAGGAATGGAAAGTGTGACCGCGCAAAGCACGGCCACTGACCCATATTACTAGTATATCTTATATAATATGGGTGATGTCATTTTGGGAGGGGTCTCGGCGCTCCCTGAGTTCTTTACTTATACTGGCATATGATAGCTCTATGAATCGGTCTTGAGAAGTTATTCAAAATTAATAGGCGGGATCCATGCATGGAAAACGTTGAAAATATGAAACAATTGAAAACATTGTCATTTTTGCAATTTTTGGGCAATTTTTGACTTTGGAACTTCATAGCTCCTCCAATTTTCAACATTTTCTGTCGGACTTTTTTTTAAATTAAAGCTACAACAGTTCTGCTTAAAATCCATGAATTAGTTTTAAAAGATTTTTGTAAAATATTTGAAAAAAAATGGATTGACTGATGGCAATTTTTCGATTTCTGGCCTACCCAGGAGTCCAATGTTTTTGGAATGATTCAAGTAATTATTCAAGACAAAGTAATCACAAGCAAAGCGTGATTAAGGCAATGTTATTGGCCTCAAATTGGCTATTGATATAAGATAAAAGCAGTATTGATAAAAGTTTTTGAATATTTCATTTGAATTGAATTTCTTATGTCTGTAATGTATTTGTTTGACTGGTTTCTATCATGTTTTCATGCTTGTTATTCCTATGAGAAGGATTAACGATTGATTCAATATATTTTTTCACTGTATGAAGTTCAATCATAGATTTAAATTTAATCTCACAAAAGAAATGCAATTGATTGAAGGGTGGCCGCGCGAAGCGCGGCCACTGACCAGTATGACTAGTATATATATATGGATGTTCGCATGAATTCCTCCATGGTTTCTCAACCGTTTTTGCTCATTTTTTCAGGGATTGTCAGAAATGTTGGCCGCATCAGGCCATGATTGCGGACCTTGGCGGAAATAATCTGATTTCGAGTTATGACCCAAAAACCTAATGTTTCAATACCCAAAAAGTGATTTAGGGGTGTTTATTGGGAAATTGGCTTGAATTTTGAGCCCCGGTAGGTAAATTTCGATGCTGAACACGAATCTGGCCATAAAAATGGAAAATTTTTGCAATTTTACACCAATCCTCCATCTTGATGTTTCAAAACCCAAAATTGAAAATTTCAGCCAATTTGACCTCAATTTCGTGTTTCTAGTATTTTGAAATAAGCCTCATGCTGTGCACCATCATTCTGGCCATAAAATTCTCTTTTAAACAGCATTTGAATCATGCAAAAAGCATCAGTAGAACCCGAGTTATGCAATTTTTGAACTGCCACCCAGGACTTGGCCTGGGGGCAGTACTAAGTATTCACCCCAAAAAAACCCTAAGTCCCAGACCCCATATTTCAAGAAACATCAGCTGACTGGGTAGCCTTCCTTGGATCCTTGGATCAACTAATATAGGGTGTATATTTGATTTCAGGTGGCTGCCTTTTTAACTAGATCCATTATACTGAAGCACAGTGGGAAAATGAATGCGTGAAACAGCCTAGACCAGATTCTAGGGGCGGCAGTTCAACTCATGGGTTCAGCCACTTTGTGCTAATGAACCCCATGTTATACTAGTTATGATAGCTTTTTATTTCAGTCCCCAAACCTGTATATAAATTCCTCCCAAAAACGAATCCGGCGATGGTGCAATGTCAGTGTGGGTACTTCTTTTCTACACTTTGTGTGGGTGGCTAGGATTTTTGTTCGGGGAGGGCAAAATGGAGGAGCGAAGCTCTGACCTGGGGAGGGGGTCCTAGGGGGAGGGGTGTCCCCTCCCCCCAGACACCAGAAACTTTGAAAAAATGACTCTTAAAATTGTAAAGGAATTGTACACTCCTTTTTCGAAAAAATTTCAGGGCAAAATTGACATTGAATACCCGCTCATCCCTTCTAATAAATGCCTTGAAACATCAGCTCGCTGAGTATGGCCAAATTGACCCAAAATTGACTTAACTCATTTCAATTTTTGAGTAATAAATTATTTAAAAGTTAAAAAGTAGAGAGATGATCTGATAGAGAATTGTTTTAACTTCAATTAAAAAAAAGTCTGCCAAGAAATGTTCAGAATTGGTGGAGCTGTTGAACAGCAAAGTTCGAAAATGTCCAAAATTAGCACGTTTTCGATATTTTCATCATTTTCTAGAATTCAGGCACAGGTGCAGCGATATGCCAAATACAGTACTTCTTAAGACCTATCCAAAATGGTATCACATGCCAGGATAAGTTGAGAATCCAAATGGTGCCAAGACCCTCCTAAAATGACATCACACATATTATATAAGATATATGCAGAATTCGGACGAAAAATGGGGTAACTGCTTAAGTGGGCCTTGGCCGCCTGCCACTTTGGGCAGGGCACCAGAGCTCCTCCGGCCTCAGGGCACAGGTTCTATGGCCCCTACGCTTCGCCTAGCATGCTTTGCATGCTAGGCTATGCTCTGGGGCCTCCGCAGGCAATGGTGGCTGCTCTGGGATGATGACGTAGGGAGGGTTGATCTGGGCCTCGTAGATTCCCTTCCTCTCGAAGGGACAGTGGTAGTGGTCCAGGTCTGTCTCCCAGACAATCGTCCACTGGTCCGAGATGCACTGCTTCATGGTGAAGTTGCAGCCAGAGAGTGTCCCCAGGTTGGAGACTACTTCGTTCTCAGACATGACACTGATTTGTCCTTGGGTGCTGACAAAGTTGGTGATCTGGTTGACTTTCTCAAAGCAGCACCACTGGTACTCCACATTCAGCAAGTGGTTTGTGGATCTGATGCCTGGAGCCACTTCCACCAGTGGCTCAGTGAAGAGGTAGTCTCCTCTGAGGGCTGAGGCACAGAGGCTTGGTGGCACTGGCATGTGGTGTATGCTGCTGTGGATGTCATTGAGCAGGGCTCTGGTGCTGAAGAATCCCATCGTTGTGTGTGCTGAGACTGTCTCATAGAGACAACGATAGGCTGGGAAGGATGGAATCTTTCCCAAAGGCACCCACAGGGTGAGGTTGTCCCTGATGAACAAGTCCCTGGTCACTGGCAGTGTGCATTCCTTGGGAAGGCATGGAAGGTGGATGGGTGTGCCTGAGTGCGGAGCAGTGAGGCACACCTGGAACTGGTAGGGGTGGAGTGTGGAGTTGAAGGGTTCTGGCGTTGCCTCGCTGCCTGTCAGCAGGCAGCTGACTAGTATGAGGCACAGAAGATGTGTCAGTCCCAATTTCCACTTTCTCCTCCTGGACGACCATGGCTCGAGGGATGCCAAGGAGGTTGGCACTTCGATTTTTTGGTCTGGGAAGACTTGCTTTTGCAAGTTCGGCTCAGGGCCGGGGGCCATGGAGAGGTCCAGAGATAGCTTGGGAGCCATGAAGGCATCCTTGTCTTCTGCAACGATGGAGGTCCAGTGGTGCTCCTGCAGCTTGGAGAGTGAGCCAGCGTATGCCTGTCTCATCTCTGGCTCCCATTTGGCCTTTTCATCTTGGATCAGCTGCACATGAGCGTGGAAGATGGAGATGGCCTCTGGAGCCAGGCCGGCAGCTTCTTGTTCGCCATAGTCCACCCAACGTGAGTAGTCAAGTTGTCTGGGGTCCCCCCGGCTTCTTGCGAGGCTGGAAGATGCCTGTCTGGCTCCTGGTCTTGGGATGCTCAATAGAGGGCTCTGCCTGGGTGTCTTCTGTCTGCAGATCTTCCTCTGCTGGTGGCGGAAGTGGAGCCAGGGGTCTGGCTGGGGTCTTGGTGCCAGTTTCTCGCAGCAGAGGAATGAGAGTCCTCAAGTGGCAGTTCAGGTTGTGATGTCTGGGATGATGCGGGTGATAATGCCCAG
The DNA here is from genome assembly GCA_030248095.1 of Ptycholaimellus sp. GST1_10. NCBI lineage: Eukaryota > Metazoa > Nematoda > Chromadorea > Chromadorida > Chromadoridae > Ptycholaimellus > Ptycholaimellus sp. GST1_10. Next base: position 7,165 of record JASANA010003030.1, read on the forward strand.
TCTGTAGTTGCAGTGAGGCTGGGAGTCATCCGTGAGCAGGCAGATTTCTCCAACTTCTGGCTCGCACATGACTTCCCCCTTCCTAGGAGGGAAACGCGTGTTGCGCTCGGCTGCCAGCAAGTCTGGCAGGTACTGGGAGAACTCATTCCAGGCTTTGTTGAGGCAGAACTCTGGAAGCTGCAGGAGACCTTTGGGGAGAAACTCTCAGCATCGCGGCCAACACAGTTCTTCATTATCAGGATGATGAAGATCTCATCTGGACATACTCAAACTGGGACTTCCTGGATTTCCCCTCTGACCCCATCAATCCAAAGCTGCAGTACTTGTACCAGTCAGTAAAGGAGATACTGGAGGAGAAATTCTCCTATGCCCAAGTCGAGTTCTGTCATCTGGGACGCCTGCACCTGGAGCTAGTCCTGCAACTGATCCAGCTCAGCCCCACCCACGGAGTCCGAGCATTGCTCGGGCTGAACAACGTCACAGTGGAAGTTGTCAGAGACATCGCCTACATCACTCCCTGCATGCCAGCGGAGGTGGTCAAGATTCATCTTGATCATCGCCTCTGAGAAGGTGACATCTGCACAGATTTCATACCCATGGAAACATGGGAGGGCAGAACATTGTTTTGGTCTCCCAATGGCTTTGATCTGGTAGCAGATTATCCCTCCATTCCCTTTCAAGATGTCAGACCATTCATCTTCCCAGAACCAGAAGACTACCAGAAGGGACATGATGACTGGAAGACCATGGAGGATTGAGTCTACATGGTGGAAAAGGAGTTTCCAAATCATCCACATCTGCTCCCACATCTGGAGTTCTCTGCTCCACCTCTGTTCCATGCCCAGATCGTGTTCCCTCCTTCAGCACTGGCCAGCCACCTACTCTGACTGCCACTGCTTGACAGAACCATCCAAGCCACCATTGCCTGCGGAGGCCCCGGAGCATAGCCTAGCATGTGAAGCATGCTAGGCGAAGCGTAGGGGCCGTAGCACCTGTGCCCGGAGGCCGGAGGAGCTCTGGCGCCCTGCCCAAAGTGGCGGGCGGCCAAGGCCCACTTAAGCAGTTACCCCATTTTTCGTCTGAATTCTGCATATATCTTATATAATATGCGTGATGTCATTTTAGGAGGGTCTCGGCACCTTTTGGATTCTCAACTTATCCTGGCATGTGATACCATTTTGGATAGGTCTTAAGAAGTACAGTATTTGGCATATTGCTGCACCTGTGCCTGAATTCTAGAAAATGATGAAAATATCGAAAATGTGCTAATTTTGGACATTTTCGAACTTTGCTGCTCAACAGCTCCACCAATTCTGAACATTTCTTGGCAGACTTTTTTTTAATTGAAGGTAAAACAATTCTCTATCAGATCATCTATCTACTTTTTAACTTTTAAATAATTTATTACTCAAAAATTGAAATGAGTTAAGTCAATTTTAGCGATTTTGGCCATACTCAGGGAGCTGATGTTTCAAGGCATTTATTAGAAGGGATGAGCGGGTATTCAATGTCAATTTTGCCCTGAATTTTTTTCGAAAAAGGAGTGTACAATTCCTTTACAATTTAAAGAGTCATTTTTTCAAAGTTTCTGGTGTCTGGGAGGTTGGAGCTTCGCTCCTCTCCCCAGGTTGGAGCTTTGCTCCTCCATTTTGCCCTCCCCGAACGAAAATCCTAGCTCTGCCCCTGCAGCAGACACCTCAGCTGGAGTGACATTTATATCGTCCATCCCTTGGCACCACCTTACCCAAAATGAGCATAGAAAAAAGTCAAATTGAAGAGGGAAACCTTATTGAAAAGTCCCGTAGGTGTTTAGATGCAGAAAGCGCTTGTAGAAAATCCTCTTGCTGGTGAATTGTGAATTCACATTTAAAAAAAGATAGTTCTGTTAAATGAATAAGGGGTGGGATAGCCTTTAAAAAAACCCCTACATTAAAAGATGTCAATTTATGCAACTTTACCCATTCAATATTAAGGTGATGCCAAAATCTGGAAAATGGACATCCATCTTTAAAACAAGGTATTCTCGGCTGTCGCCAAGATGTGCGGCCTCTGTTCCAAGAAATACATGAGCAAAATGTATTATTAGTTCTTGCCGACTTCGTCTTATGTATTTTTCTATTTCTAAACATAAAAAATTAGGTTTTGTGAAAAAGCAAAAAATTACGCGAAACAGCTAAAACAGCTTAAAGATACCACCCAGGTGGACTTTCATGCAAAAAATCAGCCAATTTCGTTAAAAAACCAGTGATTTATGAATTTTCGTACTTTGAAACATCAAAAATTGAGTTTTGGGCAAAAATCGAAAAATTACGTCAAGCCCAACAAATGGCCTGGAGATACCACCCAGGCGGACTTTCATGCAAAAAATCAGCCAATTTCATTGAAAAACCAGTGATTTATGAATTTCCGTGCTTTGAAACATCAAAAAGTTGAGTTTTGGGCGAAAATCGAAAAATTACGTCAAGCCCAAAAAATGGCCTGGAGATACCACCCAGGCGGACTTTCATGCAAAAAATCAGCCAATTTGGTTGAAAAACCGCGGAGGCCGGGCCCCGGAAAGACACACACATATATATAGATACTAGTAATATTGGTCAGTGACCGCGCTTCGCGCGACCACCTTCAGTTAAAGTTATGTGACCAGTTCTAAACGTTCCTTAAATATGCTCACCTTTCAGAAAAAGGATTTCTAAATATATAAGTGCACAATTGAAATGTATGTGATGGGGACTCGTAGGAGCCAATTTGAGCATGACTCTGCCTTTATGGTCACAATGGAGTGTATAATGATCAAAAACTTTGCAATCTCGTAGCCCATTTGAAGTCAATGCAAATGACGCTGAGAGACCTCCTTGCGCCTAAACTCCTTCTCTTGAAAAATTACTTTAATCATACCTAAAAACATTAGGCTCCTGGGTAGGTCAAAAATCGAAAAATTGGCATTCGTAACAATCCATTGTTTATCAAAAATTTTAGGAAAAACTGTGACAACTAATAAATAGATTTTGAGCAGATCAGTTGTAGCTTCAATTGAAAAAAAAGTCCGACAGAAAAAGTTAAAAACTGGATGAGTTATGAGGTTTCAAAGTCAAAAAATGGCCAAAAATGGCAAAATTGGGCACGTTTTCAATTGCTTCATGTTTTTACCTTTTTCCATGCATGGAGCACCCAAAAATTATTAAATAACTCATCAAGACTCATGCGTAGAGCTATCATATGCCAAGAATAACTAAAGAATCCAGGTAGCGCCAAAGACCCCTCCCAAAATGGCATCACGCGTATTATATAAGACTAGGTCTCGCCGTCGCCTACGGCGACTATATGAATAAAATACAAAAAATTGATATCACCAAAAATAACTGCAATATTGGTGCAAACTCAAGGAGTCAAGATCTATGCAAATTTTTTTTGTAGTTAAATTGAAAATCATTAGGGGAACCATTGCACTGAAAAATATACATGTTACGAAATGTTTAATGCAATTTCAACATGCTTGGCATGACATTCTTTAAAATTCCGGAGTAGGTTCTTCCACGGGTTGTTCTTTGGAGGGGGATAATGGCTTAGGGCAAACCCGTTGGAGGATGATTAAGGGAATTAACAAAACCACTCCACCAGGAGAATTGTTCTTTGTTTTGCTCTGCTTGTTTTTGTGCCCAAATGGAACCGAATGAATTTCTTTTTCATCTTTTCTTTTTCTTTTTTTCCAGGATTAGTTTGGGGGGTGGGTTCTATAGGGCATGGCGGCAATGGTTTTGGGGTTGTAATGAAGTTAAGTAAAATTCGACAATGGGTTTGGGGGTTTGCTTTGTGGTTAAAAAATGCGAGCGTGGTTTTAAGGATCAAAATGTATTGGGCATGGGAGTTAAGGAAGTAAAGGCCAAATGTTTGGGTTTGTATAGTGCATGATGGCAATGGATTGGCAAAGGGAAGC
>JASANA010003033.1:0-14874 GCA_030248095.1 Ptycholaimellus sp. GST1_10
GAGATTTAGACATTCAGCCCATTTTTATCTGAAGAATATAATAAAGGTAGAATGATTGGAAAGGACAAAGAAAACTCGAACAAAGGCAAGGCAAATTTGCTATCAGGCCATAAGGTGACAGCCGCCACCAGGGTTAATATCGCAAGAACAAAGCAGGACCCCATCCTAGGAATATGACGAAGGCCACGTCGGCGACAAAGACGATGCTGGTGACCAAGAAGACGCCGAGGATGGAGAGGATGCCGGGGATGCAGGCGCGAGAAAGGAAGACGGCGGAGGGACTGGAGACGCGTCCGGGGCTGATGTTCATGAGCCTGCTGGAGCTGACTCTGGCCGCCCGGAAGCTGGTGCAGGAGCTGCCGATCGACTGGGAGGCTGTCCTCCGCCTCCCCGCCCTCTCCCCCCCCACCCCCCACCACGCCATCCATATCCGCCCCGAGCTCCAGCTCAAGCAGGCCAGCTGGAGCTTACAATGGCCGCCCCGAAGCTGGTGCAGGAGCTGCCGATCGACTGGGAGGCTGTCCTCCGCCTCCCCGCCCTCTCCCCCCGCACCCCCAACCTCGCCTTCGATAGCCGCGCCGAGCTCCTCCTCATGCAGGCCTGCTGGAGCTGACTCTGGCCGCCCGGAAGCTGGTGCAGGAGCTGCCGATCGACTGGGAGACTGTCCTCCGCCTCCCCGCCCTCACCCCCCGCACCCCCAACCTCGCCTTCGATAGCCGCGCCGAGCTCCTCCTCATGCAGGCCTGCTGGAGCTGACTCTGGCCGCATTGGTTCCAGTAGAGGAAGGACACAGCTTGGCATCGGCCAAAGCCATCGGCCTCACTTTTCGCCGCAGAAAAACATTGGGCTGGCGCCAGCGGAGCTTTAGCGAAGTGTCAGTGCCCGGCGCCTCTTTTCGATCCCGGCATTTTTAGGGGTTATTGCTAGATTTTAAAACTAATACGCCTCCTTGATACGGAGATACCAATATGTCAATTGCTTTTGCATTAGAAAGAGCATCATCAAATTGACCAAGACGCGCGAGGAATTGGCTGAAAGTTCCAGGGTTCCAGAGAAATTTTTGAAATTTGTCCGAACTCCTGCTCCTTCCCTTCCTTCCCTCCTCCTTCATCTCCTCAATGAGTGATAGTACGTATTCAATCGGCCCTTGTAATAGCCAGGTAAGCCAATATAAGCAAGACTGCGCAGTTACAATTTTTACTAACCTTTTTCCCACAGAAAAGAAGAAGAAAAAGATTTAGGCTGATGCCCTGACCCCACTCAAAGGTTACACCCCCCTCAAAGATATACCCCCCTCAAGAGAACAACCCCCACTCAAGGGTTACACCCCTCCTCAAAGCAACTTCCTCTTATTCAATACCGAGTTAGTCGGGCGCATGCCTACAAGGAGTAGGGGCTTGTCCCCTACCAGGAGTACCTTTCAAGATCAACTGAAGGGCTTAGACGCATGCTCATCCTCAACGAGGTCATGACTGTGGCAGTACCCTTGGCATGCTTGACCTCAACTAGTAGGTTCTGCCACAGTCATGACCTGATCAAGGACGAGCATGCATCTAAGCCCTTCAGTTGGAATCTTGAAAGGTACTCCTGGTAGGGGACTAGCCCCTACTCCTGATAGGCATGCGCCCGCCATCCGGTATATACTAACTAAAAAAGTAGGTATACAGATGTTTATATCAAAATTCCTTGAGTTAAAATTGCGAGATGTGTATAGATATGTATTTTAAGCTAATATAAAAATTTCACTTCTTGACGGGGGTGTATCTCTTGTTGGTGGGTGTATCTCTTGAAGAGGGGTTATCTCATGAGGGGGGGGGGGGTCAAACCCCTTGAGGGGGGGAGTGTAACCTTTGAGGGGGGGATTACGTGCATCAGCCGAGATTTACTTTTGGCATGCCGATGGTACCAGGTATAAGAAATGGTGACAAAACGTGATAAATGCTCTCATTTTTTGTGCCCATCATATTGCCATCCTATTATTTGTTTTGTTTTACTGAAAAGTATTTTTTTTACCAAAAACCTATGAAACATGTTTTGCCACGGACAATATTGACACCAGACGCTTCATTTTTTGACTGCAGATCCCCGAAAGGGAATGCTCTGTTTTAACATCGGGCATATTTCATCATGTTTTGGTGTGGTCGCCGGATTTAACACTAATTTCGAAAAATCACAATCATTTGCATGCAACTAGAAAATTTAAGGGTGAAATCTGTTTTTTTGCTGAAATTTTTTCCCCTTTTTGGAGACTATTGGGCTGGCGCGAACGGAGCTTTAGTGGAGTGTCAGCGCCCAGCCCCTCTTTTCGACCTAGGTGTACATTTAAGGGGTTATTGCTAGATCTCAATTTTGATAAGGCTGCTGCTCGTCAAAGAAAGCTCCAATCATTTTAATTCTTTTTGCAATGGAAAGAGCAACATCGAATTGACTATAGTTTATCTTTTGACTTTTGCCCAAAACTATTTGTTTTAATATGAAAAATGCAAAAAACCATTTGTCTGAACTCCGACTCCTCCTCCTCCTCCTCCTCCTTCTTCTTCTCCGCATCTATTCAATGGACGATAGTAGGTATTCATTTCTTCCCCCACTTCTTCCCCCGGGTCCTTGAGCCTCATGTATTGACTTTTATTCATAAGTCTTCAGTTAAACAGCTATGCATATGCATCCATGGTGTAGTGGTCTATGCGATTAACCAGCTGGGGCAACCTGGGAGGTTCGAATCCTTCTTAGGCAATCATTTTTTTTGGAAACTTTAAGTTGAAAAAATAACTGGTACTATCGGCAGGTCAAAATTAGAGCTATTTTCTCCCAAAAATCGATTGCCCTAAGCATATATCATGAAAATTTCACAAAAATATGTTAGGTTGCCCATAAATTTGAATTGTATTTTTGATTTTCGAATTTTTATTTGTTATATTTTTTAAATAATTAAATAAAAACTAAATATTTTTTATTTTTTTATCCATTAATATCTAAATATATTTTCGAATCTTTTATGTTTGTTATATTTTTTCAATGAGTTTATTTTTATTTATTTATTTTTCATATATTTAAAAAAAATTTTATTTATACATTTTATAATATATTAAAAGTGGAAGAAATAACTGGTACCATCGGCAAGCCAAATGTGGGTCTCTTTTCTCCAAATTTTGTAATTGCCTCGAGCAAAAAGTCAAGGAAATACATCTACTACTAGTGGAATCTGCTGCGTCATCTGTATTTTGTTTTTGGCGCGCATGGAAAGAGACACTGAACTGCGCGCCAAAAACAAAATGCAACTGTCCAAGCAGATTCCACTAGTAGTAGATGTATTTCCTTGACTTTTTGCTCTAGGCAATTACAAAATTTGGAGAAAAGAGACCCACATTTGGCTTGCCGATGGTACCAGTTATTGTCTTTATCAGACGCGAAGCATAAGGCACACATAGGTATACGCATGGAGAGATGTATATGTGTAGGGCAACTCCGGGGGGCAACAAGAGCTGAGCCCAATGGAAGCAGGAGGCGAAGCAAATCGACCTAAACCTAAGGCCTAGGCGGAAGACGTCATTGACCTAGCCAACTGAGCAAGAGCACTGCTCGTAAATAAAGTGATCCCGCTAATCACAATGCCTAAATTCTTGGCAGCAAACTGTACAACAAGCAAAAGACACAGCTGATGCTGCCTAATGATGTAGATGAGGCTAAAATGTGTCTAGAACTGCCAAGTGAATGCTGAACTAGCCTGAGCTAACAGAGACGCATATGCCAGTTCAAAATGAAACAGAATGAATAAATATTTGAGAGCCCTATAGCCTCCAGGTTCTCTGGGGGGTGACAAAAAAGACCAAAAACGGGAAAGAGGAATCTGGCCAAGCCGATAGGCAGGTTTCCATGGGCCCCCGGAAGAGCCTCCCCCAAAGGGGCCACCGGTGTTGTATGCAGAGATGAGCAGCATGCAGCTCCGAGCTGCACAGGTATGCAGCTCCGAGCTGCATAGCCGAAGGGTATGCAGCTCCGAGCTGCATAGTCGGAGGGTATGCAGCTCTGAGCTGCACCATGCAGAGATGAGGTGGCTCACCAGTGCATATGCAGAGATGAGCAGTTTAGACCACTCGGCCACTGGCCCGGAGAAATTGCTCACGCCTGCATATGCAGGCGGGAGCTGGCTCATTTCTGCATTTGCACTCGTGAGCTTGTACAGTATAAAACTGTGAAATCTTTAGAAACTGCGTGGTTTTGATTTCGCAATAGGGTTCATTGCGCCTGCTGGCACAGAGCACACGCAGTCCATAGACGCAATCGAAACGTTTGTGAAGAGGTTGGCAGTAGCGTGCAGCGGAGTGGAGTAGGCGACGGTGATGGCTGCGAGCAAGAATCTCTTCGAGGGTGCCATCACGGTGGATGCCAAAGTCGCCATCAATCCACCCACTTTTGAATCCAAGGTGAGCCTCTGTCCCAAGGAGGCAAACCCAAGCTTCGCTGTCTATGGCAAAGCCTTCAAATGATTCTGTTTTTATTCATTTTTTCCACTTCTTTACTTCTTTAATCATGTGCCAATTACGTGCCAATTGCTTTACTTATTTGCAAATCGATAAAAAAAACAAAATTTTCTCTAGGCTCAGGATTGCATATGCAGAAATGAGCCTGCTCACGAGTGCATATGCAGAGATGAGCCAGCTCCCGCCTGCATATGCAGGCGTGAGCAATTTCTCCGGGCCAGTGGCCGAGTGGTCTAAACTGCTCATCTCTGCATATGCACTGGTGAGCCAGCTCATCTCTGTATGGTGCAGCTCGGAGCTGCATACCCTCCGACTATGCAGCTCGGAGCTGCATACCCTCTGGCTATGCAGCTCGGAGCTGCATATCTGTGCAGCTCGGAGCTGCATACTGCTCACTTCTGCATACAACACCGGCGCCATGCCAAGCCAGGCGTTCTCTGGCCTCCCCAAATTCCCATCGCAGGCTCACAAAACAAACGGAGACACAGGAAGAGGGGAAGGGTTGGGGGGAAGCAGAGTGAATGAGTGCAGTCAGGCTGGCGGCGAGCATCCAGCCGCTGTAGCAGTGGAGATAGAAGGTGATGAAGGCCATGGGGAAGGCAGAGTCCATGCTGACCGCCGTCCTGCCAGTCACCTGCCACCTCTCGCCTCCTTGCAAAGCTCCTTATCAGACCCTATCGCAGTCTCCTCGCAGTCTCCTCGCCCTTCGCCGTCCCAGAACCACACCATCTGCCTCCGCCCTTATTCCGCTGCAAGAACTGGCGACAGCTTAGGCAAAGCTACTGCTCGCTCGTCCAAAACACGCCCGCAACACCCAAAACACGCACGCCACATCTTCAACACAATGCCCGCCTTCCCCGCCTACAATTCTCCCCATTTTCCCCTCTACGTTATTTAATTGGGGCCGTGCGTGCAGAGCGTAAGCATGGTCCCCTCGTAGCCAATTGTAAATATTAATTGGGTTCTCTGGTGATAAAACAACGGCTTCTTTTCCCATAACATCAGCTGAAAGAGTTGTACCAATTGAACCGATTCTTCTTGATATACTTTCAATGCAAACCGATTGATTTTGCGTCCTATTGACTGTGTTTGCCTTCTTGCCACACAGTTTTTCAAATTTTCTTCACAAGACAATATGTAATGCTGCAGAATAATTCAGTTTATAAATCGACAAGCATCAAGTGCCAGTAACTAAATTTGCAGTCACAAAAGGCCAATGGAGCACAAAAGCAAAAGAGCAGCATAGATGGATTAAGGCTGCAGCATCACCCATCATCCGACCATCATCACAACAGGCATCAGAAGCCGCTTCCACTGCAGCAGATGGGGTTGGAATTAGGCCCCCCTTCCCCTTCAAGGTAGCTCAGACCCGAGTCTCCATGAATGCCCCTATAACATCAACAGCTTGGTGCCTGCTTTGTCGTCACTCTAGGGAGGAAGAGGTCTACAAAAGCCTCTTGGAGAAGCAGTCTCACTCAATCGGCAGTAATGACGCTGCTCGGTCTCCTGATCCTCCTGAGTGGGAGCCTCGTGCATGCCACGGTGACCTTCACCTCAACGGACGACGGCTGTGCAGAAGTCCGACTAGAGCGTAAGGACGGCGTCCCCATCGGCACAATCAGAGTAATGCCCCATATTATTCCACTGCCTTAGTGAGTGGGACACTCAAAACTTGGTAGAAGCACCTGAAAGGTACCACCAAACTCCAGGTAGCCAAGCCCTACACCGCAAGCCATAGCGTCCATTGCCAGACTGTTCTCGACTGAGCTTCCTATTCCCATTCAGTGAAAAAGTGTCAGAGAATAGGCGCCAACTGATGCCGGCCGCTTTTGGGCCGGCTTCCATGTCGTTGCGTAGCTGCGTAGCTGCAGGAATTTATGATGCTGGACGGGGTGGAGGTGCAGCTGGCTGGGTTCAACTGGCCGGATGAGAACCTGGCACTGTTAACCACAAAGCCGGTCTGCCTCTCCTCCGCCCGCCTCCGGAGCCCCGCCGGCGGCCTGCGCATCCGGGAGTTCCGCTACCGCCAAACCATCGACCTAAACCAAAGGGCACTTGCGGTTCCGCCTTCCGCCTCATTCAGGCCCCTTGTCTTTGCATTGAATGCCTGGATGGAGGCTGCTGTTCAGGAGTCCAGTTCGACTGTCCCCTCCTTCCTCGGCGTGGATCTGGCGGGCGATGGGAGTACAAAGGAGATCAGCTTCAACGCTTTGGCGCGCATCGTTCTGGACTATCCGCCCGACTTCGATCTGACACTTCGCTACTGCCTCGCCTGCCCCACTGCCACCCAGCCACTGGAGCCTGACGTTTGCCAGGACGTCGTCCTGGAAGACACTGCTCTGGTTAGGTTCCTATTGTTATTCTTACTCCGAGCTACTGTTTCTTTTATTTCTGGTAAATTTTGACATTTTGTAGTGCTCAAATTTTTAAAATAGCAAGTATATGGCGCAACGCGCAATAGGTGACCGCGGAGCCCTTCCCCCTTACTCCTCCACCTGTAGCAGTCCCAAAAATTTAAATTCAACTTAAAAAGTTTGCGCCAAAACCAATCATATCTTAATTTTCAACATTTATTTGAATTTGAATTTGAATTTGATTTGAATATTTCAACATTTTCATGAAAAAATTGTAAAAATCCATTGATAATTTGCCCTTTTTCAGCATACCCAATTTTCAAGCTTTCTACCTGAAAAAGTAATGTTTCATATGCTCCGATGCCGATTCCACCTTTCTTGATATTCCTAAAATATTTTTAGTTTTCAGCAATAAAAGATTGTCAATATCCGCTGAGAATGTGCCATTTCTCAGCATACCCAATGTTCAAAACTTTCTACCCAAAAAAGTAATGTTTCAAATGATCAGGAATGGTTAAATGCTCAGGAATGCTCAGAAATGCTGTCGCGCCAGTTTAGGGCGCGACAGCGCCCTGCGAGTCATGACGGGGATCGAGTTTTTGGGTGGTTGCATGTCCCGAGGTTCAGCGCCTTGGATATTGGTTAAAACTATGGACATATGCATATCAATCAAGCTCTTAAGGTGCTGCCGATGACGAAAATCGCTGAAATTTTGATTTTGGCCCGTATTTTAGAAATTTTGAAAAAACCTGCAAAAAATGGCATAAAAAATGCATTCTGAATTTGAAGTGTTCCCATTTTAGAACAAAAGGAAATTTGAAAATCTAATGAATTACGTGTTTTGGCAAATTGTTTAAGCTTTCTAATGGTGTCATTTTTGTCTTAGGTTCCCTGGAGAAATTTCCCAATCAATTCAGATTTGTGGATGACATTTTGTCGAGGTTTGTGCTCTACCCACTTTGCTTATGTTTCAATGATGCCAGCCTTGCGCAGTTTTACGTGTTCCATTAATAAGTTCCCTCCCCCATCTTTAAATTTGATGCTCAGGTCACTTTACATATTCCAAATGCGCTAAGGGTGGCTCAATGTAAACCATAATTTTCTTGAAGTCTTGTTCATGGCGACAGTAGCCTTGTTAATGTGGGAAAATTAAAAAAAACTGCCTTCCATATGAACAAGATATAGACAAGACTAAAATGCTACACCATAATTAGCTTATGAATTTGCGATAATCAAAAAGCTTTAGACAAGTTGTAACACAATCGTAATTTAGTTTTATTTGAATTGTGATAAATTGTAACATGTCCATTTCATTGGCACTGTCCACCTAAAAACTCTACTGCTCATTCATAAGCAGGCGGCAATTTCGGCACACCAAACATAACAACTTTAGAAACATTAATAAAAAAGTAAATTATAAAAAAAAGTAGAATCAATAAAATGTCATAATAAATATACATCGAAAAAAATTGTTGAATTTTTTAAAGATAGGAAAATGAAAATTTATCTTTAAAGGTATAGAAAAATGAACAGCATTGTAATCAAAATGAAAGGTAAAATTCAGTTTTGCAAGCATTCGAAATATGCTCGATTTTTATTGTGCATTGGGCATTTATTTCTTCTTTTTGAAATTTAAGGTTTGAAAAATTAATCCAAAAAATTTTATTAAAAATAAACTGAAAAATTATTAAAAAATAAAGCAAAAATTGAAGATAAATTGAATTATTCTACTGGTTTCTACAAACTCGCCGCTGGCGAGAATGAACAGTGGAGTTAGGTGGACAATGCCAATGAAATGGACATGTTACAATTTATCACAATTCAAATCAAACAAATTACGATTGTGTTACAACTGCATATCTTTTGACGCCAAACAGGAGCTCAGGCCGCTAGTTATGAATGGGTGATCCGAGTTTTTGCATGGTTTCCTGTCACCGAATTGATTGGAAGACTGGTAGGTTGAACCCTAGGACATATATATATCAATCGAAATCTCACATTCTGCTCCAGATGACAAAATTCTTGAAATTTTGATTTAGGCCTCTGAATTTTAATAAATAACTAAAATATTAACAGAAATAAATGAAAAAGGGAAACTGCACAGATTTTTATAAACTGATGCTCAGGTCAGCTTCAATGCGAAAGGGAAACTGCGCAGATTTTTATGAACTGATGCTCAGGTTAGCTTCAATGCGATAGATCCTAATTCCTAGGGCACGACAGATATTAATTCCTAGATCTTAATTCCAAGCGATGGATTTTTCCCAATGACTGTTTGAAGCCTTGTTCATGTGGCAAGTAAATATGTCTTCCACATGGCCAAGACCTAGACAAGACTAAAATGCTACAGCATGAGCTGCTTATGAATTGTCAATCATCAAAAAGAACTAGACAAGGTGTGACAAAATCGTGATAAATTTCGATTTAAATTATAAACCATTTTGAGTCAAAATTTTAACAGGTTCATCTACGAAATCCACTGAGCATTCATAAGCAGGCGGCAATTTTGGCACAAAGAGGACAAAAATTAGTGAATGATAGAAAATACAACTAGTGAAATAAAAAAAATTGTTACATCGAAAAATTTTTCTGAATTTTTGATCACAATGAAATTATGTTTACTAAATGAGGCGTAACAAAATAAAACAAACAAAATTAAAGTTAAATTGAAATTAGCTAAAGTAAAGTTAACTTTTGCTGGCATTTGCAATATGATCAATTTTTTATTTTCAAATCACTTTTCAAATTTTACATGTATTTTTCTGTAAGAGGCTTTTTCTGATTTAGTAAAGTTCACAAATAACATCATTTAATCAAAAATTAAAGACAAAATAAAAACTAGAATAATTGAAATGACAAGTTTCCTGCCATAAATAGCCGCCTGCTTATGAATGCTCAGTGGATTTTTCGTAGATGAACCTGTCAAAATTTTGACTCAAAATGGTTTATAATTTAAATCGAAATTTATCACGATTTTGTCACACCTTGTCTAGTTCTTTTTGATGATTGACAATTCATAAGCAGCTCATGCTGTAGCATTTTAGTCTTGTTAACATATAGATTAAGGGAAAACTGAAGAAAAGCACAATTTTAAATGCTATACTGAGGCTGGATTTATGCCATAAATTGCCGCCTGCTTATGAATGCAATGTGGAGTTTTTAGATGGACCAATACCAATGAAAATGATTCTCAGTTCAAATCAAAACAAATCACGATTATGTTACATTTTGTCTAGATCTTTCTGATGATTGAAAATTCATAAGATTCTCATGCCTTAGCATTTTAGTCTTGTTTTAAATGTTCCACTGCTTTCAATCTCAATCGATGCTCAGGTTAGCTTATGCGTCATAGATTTGACCTCCATGGAATTGCAATCTTAGTCAAAACTTGCATAACTGGACTGAGATTTATACCCAGTATGCATATATTTTCTGAAATTTGGTGTCCGGGACAAAGATTTTTCGTGGTGAATTATTGCATTAGACTGCCGCCAGCCAAGCTTGGGGCGGCAGTTCAAAAAGGTCACAACACGCAGACATAAATTATATTTTGGAGCGGCCACCATGCTGAAGCTTGCCTGAAAAGTTAGCTAAATCGGTTGAGAAACCGTGCAGGGAACACTGCTGACATACATAGACTCATAGGGTTTTTGGGGGTCAATCCTTAGACTACCGCCGGCCAAGCCTGGGGCGGCAGTTCAAAAATTTGAGCAGCGGTATAGTAGTGACAATTGCAGCGGGTCTACCCCAGTGATGTTAAGCTGGGAAATTATGGCCAACTTGAAAAGATTCCGCAGATATAAGTTGCTACTGGAAAAGATTAGATAAGATACGATAAAAGATATAAATTTTCAACTTTTTCATTTTTTGCTCGTTTTTGGACATTTTCTTGCTTATGACGCTTTTGAATGCTTTGAAACAGCTCCCTAAGGGACAAGATGATAAAATTTTCAATAAAATTTCAAAGAAAGTCTAAAAATTTTAAACAAAAATTTGAGCAAAAATTTTTTTTGAAAATTTTGTAAAAAAAAAATTTTAAACAAAAATTTTTAAAATTTTTTTGCAAAACTGCATTAAAAAGCCTTTCACTTAGCGATTGTACAGCAAAAAATTGAACCAAAAACACTAGAAGATATCGCGGATACCCGATAACTGGAAATATATCTGTTTCCAGTTGGGGAGATGCTACTGGATAAGATTTCGCGGATAAAAAAAGTCAAAAAACGTTTCCGATACGACTAACCTGATAAGAAACAGATATAAAATTTTTTTCCAGTAACATCACTGGTCTACCCTAAGAACAGTATAAATGAAGGATAGTAAAAAATAAGAAACGACTGGCAAATTTCGCATGCCTGGCCGGCTTAAAGAGGTCTCAAAAAAGGTCCTCAAAATTATCAAAAATTCTGATCAGGTGCGGCAGGAGGTGCTGGGCACGGAGTTGAGCCTGGAGGCGGACTTGGGTGGGAGTCGACGCAACCTGACTCAGATCAGACCCACCGACCGCTTCGGACTCTGTCTTGCCAGCCTCTCCACAGCAGACCCTCCTGGCGAAATTGCCGTCGACCTTGCCGTGCGCCCCTACGATGACACTGCCAAAATTGTCTGGACCCGAGTGGTGATGCATCCTTTTTGCTTCCACAATCCTCATCCAGTGCAAGGCAGCAACTAGGTGACCAAATAGACTTAAGATATTATTCCTAGAAAAATCTATGCTGCTTTAATGTTATTTCAAGCGCTCTCTTTACTCAAAGGGGCCTTTTGCAGACAAATTCGAGGTCGCACGCAGCGCTTGGGGGCAGCTGGGAGCTGTTGACGAACCATCTGTGGGGTCTGTCAGTCAGCGGTCTGCCCTCCGGCTCCGTCGTCACCGCTCGCATCTGTACCGCCTGCAGGCTCGCCTCCCCACCCCCGCCCTCCACCACCACCACCTCCACCACCACCACCCCGCCAGCGCCCACGCCAGCGCTCAGCGACTGCGCCGAGGTTGTGGTGACGAACGAGGTGGGCCACAACGCTCCAAGCAAGGTATCGCCCCCTTTGCTCACCTACTAGTGGCCTCGGAAGCTTTGGGCACGCTATACTCCCTCGCGCTGGCCCGATTAGAGTCAACTTATGCTTTACCTGTGCTCAATTGAACCACTGGCCGATTGATGAATGTCTACGATTGTCCACAAGGAGCACTAAAAGGATGGGTGCAGATTCCGCTGAGGCTGGGCCCTGTGGCGGTTGAGCTGAGGGCGGGGCTGGGGGTGAGCGGGCTGCCGGAGGTGAGCAGTGGCGGGCAGCCTTTGTGTCTGGCCTCTGCCAGTTCCACAGGCTCCAGTATCCTCCTCCGGGGGCTCACCTACCTGACGACTAGCTTCTTCCCCGCTCCCAGCCACGCCACCAGACTCCTCATCGACCAGGTAGCTGTCTACTCCAACCACCTGTTTTCATCTGTTCAGTCATGCTTCCTTTATAGATAAAAGAGCTACCAGCTACCTGAATTCATTTATCTATATTTTCTTGCTTTTGCGTCTCATAGCTGCGCAGAGCTCCAACAAGTTTGCACTGATAGTATGCCAAGTAGGCAGAAAAGAGGCGCAGCCTTTTGGCGCTGAAAGACTCAGCAACCTAGGCTGATTGCAGTCCCATCGGGGCCAGCTGGACTTCAGTGTGCCCGGCAAGAATGGGACGACATTGGTCTACCTGAACGGGCTAGTGAGCCTGTCGCTGCAATACTGGTCTTTGGGCTCCGATCTGCGACTGCGCTACTGCCTCGCCTGCCCCGAGGCCAGCCAGCCACTGGTTCCGGACGTCTGTCAGGACGTCTCCTTGGATCAGCCTGGAATGGTTGGCAGCTCAATTATCCCACCCACCAATCCCACACCCCGAAATCGTCAGAAAATTGTAGCCCCAAGCCAAAACTCTATCTCCAACATTGGTTGGCGAGGGAGGGAGTGAGAGTGGAGGATTAGACTGTAAACACTAACCACGGTGCTGTCATTCAGCGTGAGAAAAACAAGGGCGGATTAGGGGGGGCATAGGGGTAATTCTGGACTATTCACGATCCCCCCATTGGGCTGGCGCGAACGGAGTGTTAGCGGAGTGTCAGCGCCCAGCCCCTCTTTTCGACCCAGGTGTACGTTTTCAGGTTTATTGCTAGATCTTAAAATTGATAAGGATTTTGTGCTTCACAGAAACGTCCAATCGTTCTGATTCTTTTTGCATTGGAAAGAGCATCATCGAATTGCCCAAAACTCGCGAGAAATCGCCCAAAAACGGCAGAACACAAGAGAAAACTACTCAAAACCATTTGTCCGAACTCCTCCTTCTCCTTCTCCTTCTTCTTCTTCTCCTCTGCATCTATTCTTGAAATGAGAGTAGGTATTCCATTTCTTCCCCCCCCCCCCCCCCCCCCCCCCCCTTCCCTGGGTTTCTGGGCCTCATATATTTATTTATTCATAGGTCTTCAGTTAAACAAGGGTTCATATGCACCAGTGGTGTAGTGGTCTAAGCGATTGGGCAGTTGCGATGAAACTGGGAGGTTCGAATCCTACTCAGACAATCATTTTCATTTTGGAAATTTTAAGTTGAGAAAACAACTGGTACCATTGGCAGGCCAAAATTAAAGCTCTGTTCGCCCAAAAATCGATTGCCCAAAGTACAAATCATGAAAATTTCACAAAAATATGTTAGTTTGCCAATCAATTTGCATTGTATTTCTGTATTTCGAGTCTTCTCTTTTCGTTATATTTTTAAATAAGTTTATTTTTTAACAATTATTTATTTTTTTGTCCAATAATATCTTAATATATAACTACATAACCAACAATACAAAATTTTTATTTATACATTTTATACTATATTAAAAGTGGAACGAAATATTGGTACCATCACGGCCAAATGTGAATTCTCTTTCTCCTAAAAAGTCGATTAGTCTGAGTTTAAAGTCAAGGAAATAGATCTACTACTAGTGGAATCTGCTGAGCCACCTGCATTTTGGTTTAGCGCGGAATGGAAAGAGCCACTGGACTGCGCGCTAAAACAAAATGCAATTGTCTTAGAAGCAGATTCCACTAGTAGTAGATGTATTTCCTTGACTTTAAACTCGGACTAATCGACTTTTTAGGAGAAAAGAGATTCACATTTGGCCTGCCGATGGTACCAGATATATAATCAATCCCCCCATAGAACTTGCAACTGGTCAGTGGTCACCGGATGGCCTATAAGCTGAGCGTAGCCTGCCATATTTTTAAAAGCTCAAATACAACATAGTTAGTCTCTACCGAGTTGATTACATGGTTTCACGTATGATTTCATTGCCACCGCCGGGTGAGGCGTGGCCTGCTAAGGCAGCGCCACCGTGCGGTGGACACTCCCGGCATACAACAATAGGCATGAAGGGCAGAGGTTGAATAGAAAGGCCAGCCAACGGCTGGCGGCCTGGAAAGGCGGTCACAGCGACGGCGAAACTGCCACTGATCACAATGTTGGCTCACTGGGGCTGCGGAATGCGAGCAGGAGAAGATACGCAAAGTGAATATGTGAAATGAGCAAAAGATTATGCTGGGCACCTGTATGACTATGCAGCACCAGAAGGCTTGTCGGTTGGATAAGGCTAAAACTGAGACTAGTTGGACTAGGAGTTGGAGAGGGGGCTAAACTTGGACCGTTTCCCTACCTCACCTGATAGCTCACTGCAAACTGTACAAATGCTACAGACTGCGAAACAGTGAAGGGGGCATGAATCAGACGGGCATTCTTGAGTCGCCGTAGAAGAGTAGAAGTTGAGTAGATGAAGGTGAGGGGCTCCCGGCGAAAAGCCGGCAGAGCCGAGGCCGAGGGCGCCGAGGCTCCCGGCGAAGTTGGAAGGGACGGGGCAGCTTGGAGACGCTGCTCCTGGCAATGAAGACGGAGTAGACGACGCAGTCCACCACGTAGCAGAAGTGCCCGGCCTTGGAGCAGTTGGCCGGGAACGGCAGCCGCAGCTGCTTCGTTGACCCTTTCTCACCTCAGAGAATAGGAGCACAGACGTAACTGAACGAAGATGAACA
>JASANA010003034.1:0-17659 GCA_030248095.1 Ptycholaimellus sp. GST1_10
CTGTCTCTAGATCCACCTTCTGTCAGTACATCAGGCCTAGAGATCCCGGTGAAGAGCAGAAGGGAATGCTGAGCTCGTTTTGAGGCTGTTTGGGATAGCAGCTGCGCTGTGGGCTGTGCAGTGGCGGACTGTAGTCTAGGCCTCAGCGGGGGCACAAGCCCCGGCTTCCTCAACGTCGAAGAGGAAGCCTACCTAGTCACCTGCATGTGGGGCCCTGCGTTAGGGCCCGCCTCTCAAGCCTCACCCCCAACAGCCCCCAGTTCCACTGCAGGGGCAACAATCAGCAGCTCTGGGACCCCGGCTTCCCCTTCCGCTTCCCCTCCGTCGCCCCACCTTTCCTCGACGGCAAACCTTGCAGCGAGTGCAACACGGACGCCTGCACACTACACGACCAACTCTGCGGTCTCTCTGACTCCCTCCCTAGGCCCCCCTCCCCTCCTGACCCCTGCCAATTCGTAGACCCCACGCACAAGCACTGCCAGAGCTTGGCCGGCCTCGTGGAGGAGACCACAACGGCGCCCAGCACATCAACTGCTGCCGCCAGCACACCTGCCTCCAGCAAGGACGACGACGAGGGGGACGGGGAGGAGGGGGACTCTGAGGACACAGTGGAGGCCTCGCCCGGCAGCCCCTGCTGCACCCGGGCCCTGGAGGGCCTCTGCACGGATCCAGCTACCAGCCCACTCATGCTCGACTTCTGCCCCGCAGCCTGCTCCTGCTCCGGGCCTCGTTTCTCTCACGCCCACCCCCTCCATTCTCCGCCCACAACACCCCACCTTCAATCAGAAATGAGCGAGTGCACTGGACAGCCTGCGCCCAGTTGCGGTCAACCGGGGCCCAAGCAGCCCCTGCGACCGCCGCCCTGTCAGGATAGCAATCCTCGCTGCTCCGGTTCCCCCATCCTCCATCTTTCTTTCTCTCCTGTCCCCTGCCCATGAGTCATCCCTAGGATGGGCGGCGGCGGGGGAGTGCAGTCAAAACCGGGACTTCATGGCGCCCTACTGCCAGAAGGCCTGCAACCTCTGCGGTTCCACACCTGTCTTTCTCTCTCTGTCCTAGAGGGCGCAAGGGGGGCGGTGTATACAGGGTGCGGGGCCAACATGCACGAGTACTGCCCCTTCTGGGGCCGTGCGGGGGAGTGCGCGAAGAACGGGCGCTGGATGAGCAAGTTCTGCCAGGTGACCCACCAGTCCTGTTCCAGTTCACGGAGCTGTGAAGAGTGAGCAGAGCTCAGGTGAGCTGCTGCGCGGAGGAGAGCGGGGCTGGGGCCAGTAGCAATGTGGGCGGAGGGCAGGCAGTGAGTGAGGCTGACCTACTCAGCGCCATACAAGGCGGCCAGTATGAACTGCGTCGTCTGCTCATCACCTCGGAGCCAGGTACACTCCTTCCCCTGCCCTTGTGACACTGAGGTGAGAGAGTATGCAGTGGACATGTCGGCGCTGTCCATGGACGCCCTGTCCATCCTCTGGTCCAACCCCCGCCTGGCTAGCCTCTTCAACACCTCGCCACTGGCCAAGTAACCTACCCAGCCCCATCACTCTCCACCCTCTGCAATCATTTGCGGGTTGACAGGCGCAGAATGAGCTCCGTCCGTCATTCGTGAGTTTTCCTCCATGACGAGCCGCAGTGTGGTTGAGAGAGGCTGAGGTCTCCCTGTGTGCAGGCAGCGACAGGCGGTGCTGAGACGCCAGCAGCGTCGAAATCGTCTGCTGCGAAGCCGCCAACGGCAGCGACTTTCGTCAATCCTTTCTCTATTCCCACCCCTCCCCTCTCCCATTTACACTTTTCAGCCGACTGGCGCAGATCCGACGACGCCGACTGCAGAAGACGGCTAAACTCACGCTATAGACACTTCTCATGCATCATTCTGCTTTGCCATACTTCATTTTCACTAATCATCTAATTTGCTTGAGAGTATCTGACTCATAAAAATGCAAAAAAGCTTGGGTGAAGAGAAATGAGAGAAATGTAAAAATACGCGCGCCAAAGGCCTGCGCCTTCAAGTTGGTGGCTTTTATGCGCAAAATATACGGCTCTGCTTCAACTGGGACTTCGCAGTGAGCTGTGCATCGAATTGCCAAATTGCCCTGTTGCCAAATTGCTGCCTAGTCAGGTTCAGCCTCAAACATGGTGCTAACCAAAAATCTGCGAACCAAAGAAGATGTATGCTTCTACCAATTGTCTGAAATACTAAGCCAGGCTTGCGAGAGTTTTGAGGAGGCGGAGGAGCTGAAGAACACCTCGCCGATCTCCCTCATCCAAACCCTCACAGCCCGCCTCAAAATCAAGCCCCAGTGGAAGGACAGCACGGAAGGACAGGTTCCTTTCCATCCGCGGTTTAAACCTCCTGAAGCGCAGGAGACGTTTGAAGTCCCCACAAACGGTGTTCAAGTGCGAGCTGCGTCTGGAGGGCGCGGAGACGGGGGCGGTGGAGGGGCTGGGCTCTGGGCGCACCAAGAAGGCCGCCCGTCACGCTGCCGCCATCGCAGCCCTCTCCGACATCCTCCACCAGGGACGCCAGGCGGAGTTCTCCTTCGCCGAGCTTCTCAGCCCCCAGGAGGCACTCCAGCTCCTGTCAGCCCCCCTTCAGCTCCTCCCTCTTCCAGGAGACGAGGAGAGAGCAGGGCTGCAGGGCGGAGAAGAAGAAGGAGGAGGAGAAGGAGCCGACGGAGAAGACGCCGGTGCAGCTGCTGAACGAGAAGCTGATGGGGCTCGGCTGGTCCGACCTCCTCTCTTTTCAGGTTCACACCACCTTGCCTAATCACCCTGCTCCCACCACCCTAAGCACCCAGCCTAATCACCCTGCAGGGTCTGGACCAGAAAGGGCCGCCGCACGACCGAACCTTCGTCATTCAGGCCACGCTGGGCAAATGGAGCAGCACCGGTGAGCCTGTCGCGTTGGCCAGAGCTGGGGAAGGAAGGGAGACAAGGGAACAGGCGAGGCAAAGTCTCAGAAGGCCGCCAAGCACGCAGCTGCGGCAGCGATGCTGAGCAGGCTGGAAGTGGGAGAGCTGGATGAGGAGGGAGGAGGGGAGGAGGAGAAGCCGCCGGAAGCTCCCACCGAGCCCATCATTCACCTCCTCAAGGAGCAACACTTTGCACTCTCCGACGCCACTCGTCTGGCTGACCTCTAGTACTCCACTTTCTGGCCTCTTATTAGCTTTGGCCTATTTAGAAGCATCCATTGACTTTGCCACGTAGCCTTATCGAATTCCACCCATTCTCGTTAAAAACTTGTGCCTCCAAATTATAATTTTTGGCCCAATTCTTTGGCCTTTCGTTTTCTTCCAATAACTAGTTTTAGCATTCAGTTTTTCCACGCTCTTTTCCTAATGTTAAAACATTAAAATTAATTTTACGAAATCAAGTGCACAATCGGAATATTTTAGTACTAAAAAAAGCGATGTGTAAAAAAATTTTAGAAGCTACTTTAAAACCTTGGGTTACGCTACCTATGGTTTGAAAATTTTTTTAAGCTTAGTCTATACAATGCTTTATCATTTTACTTTGCTTTAAAAATTCAAATGCACACTAAGGCTCAGAATATTTGAAAATAAGTCATAAAACTATAAAGTTGTTATAAATAATATAAACTCTAAGCGAAAGCTGCGTTTTTCAACTCTCTCCTCTCTCAAAAAGTAATGCTGGAGCGAGTGGCTGGATTGCTAGTGGGCTGAAATTGGTGGCCGCCGGTCCTGGAGACGTGGGCTACCAGGAGATCCTGGCCGCTGTGGTGGCCAACTTCCCCGGCCTCGCCGACTCCTCCTACTCCATCATACCGCCGAATTCAGTCTCCAGTTGCCTTTCTCTTTCTTTCCCCTTATTTAGTCAAATTTATCACTAATGCAGAGGAGGTGACGGCTTTTGTGAAAGTGCTGGTTGAGGCTGGCCTCGATGACGATTCGAAAACTCCCTTCGGCATTGCGCCTCGCGTCGAGGTTGCCCTGCCATTCTATCAGACTGAGCTGCACCTGACGAACAATTTGTAATCATTCGTGAAAAGGATATTCTAAGTAAAATATTTGAGGTCAGCTTTGGCCATGGGTTCGACGAGGTCATGGCGAAATCCGAAGCAGCACGGCAAATGCTGCTCTATCTAATCGGGCGCCATGAACCTCTCCCATCCACTGAGCCCTTGGAGGAAGATGGCATTTGAGGTTAGTTTTGGCACTGACTTTAGTTAGATAGTGAGACTGCACTATTGCAATTTTCAAAAGTCAAAAAACTTCATTTTTAGGTGTTTTGTAGTTGTCAACTATGTCAGCTAAAGACCTGCTCCAACTTTTGAAAAAAAATTCAATTTATTGAGATGAAAGAGCATACGAAAAAGAAGACGGTTTCCAAGCAATTTTTTGTTGTGAATCCTATATTGCAGTTATTTGTCGGATTTGGTTTTCATCATTGTTTCATTGTTTATCATCATCGAATGTATCTTCCTAATCGCTGTCAAGTAGCCATAACATGAGTGCTTCAGCCGAGACGGAGTGTAGAGCGGAGATTGTTCTCGTAATCCTCACAATCCAGCCCACGGCACTTGTCGTCCTTCCTAGCATGATCAATTCATCTTAGATTCTTTAATATTTAGCTATCAGGCCAAAAACGAAGTAAAATAGTGGCATAGAGGCAAGAGAAAAGAAAAAAGCAAGTGAAGGGAAGAGGGAAAAGGCAAAAATAATAACGGAGGCTTATCCAAGCGAGCCCGCATGACATTCTGGAGATGGCGCAGCCCGATGAGGCCTACATGCCAGGCCCGCCCTCCGTCGCCTGAACTGGAGCTGCTATGGGCAGAGAGAGCTGTGAAAGGGTGTTTGAAAGGCTGCGACCACTCTGACTCTCCTCCAGCGGGGACAGGGCCGTGCAGCAGACGGCCGCCAGAGCCAGCAGCAGCAGTACTGCGCCTTTCATTCCACCGCCGCACTCTCTCCTCACCTCAACCAGCCTGCCTTGCGTCACAGCCCATCCCCACCATTCATTCAAGCTGCTACTAGACTAGCTTTCTATATTCGCCCAACTGAAATATAAAATTTCAAAGTTTGCTGTAAACGTTGGCTAATGCTCATTCTGCGCGTTGAGAAATTCTCGAACTTCAGGCCCCTAACTCCCCAACAAAAACTGGTCGATAGCAGTTCTTAAAATGCAGTGCGTCAGTTGGCCATAAATTGAAATTTAAAGAAGAAGAAATTCAACAATTAGGTTTCAGCAAAACAAGCAATAGAACGGCAATAAAATGATACTGGCAACTTGCTGAAAATAATTGAAAATTTTTTTCTATTGCTTCAAAAATTTACAAATTGGACGCCTAAAATTACAAAAAGGACGCCGTTAAATTGTACTGAATGGACCATCTCCAAAGTAGGTTGCTCTTAGAATAAGAACGTAGAATAACCAACGCCTCGTTGGATGGACACTATTACGCTACGTAGTTCAGCCAACTGAACTAATCTGACTTGGTTCTTGGAAATTTACGAGCAAGAGCGAAGTAAAGAACTGGTGAAAGTGTTATTGAGGAAGCAAAAAAGGAGGGGGATGCCTAAGATGTTGTGCATCAACCAGAAATGCTTCAAAGAAAAGTCCATCTAACAGTTAGAAAATAACTTGCTCAAAGGATTGACATGAGGTCATGTGAAGGTGCAGCTGAAAGGCTTCTACGGAATAAGATAGCAATTACTGCCACATAGCTGTCAATTATTATTATACGCCCTTCTCTTCAGCATAGGTAGGTCTGTAAAGGATGATTAAGCTTTTCATATTTTGCCACAAGACTATAAAACTGCAAAAATCCAGGATAATGTGCGCCTGTCAATTGTGGGCAAAGTAAAGTTCATTGGCGACTTTTCTCAGCTGTAAATGAATAATGTAATTCTATTATGTCGGAAAGCCTTTCTTTGGCTGCGCGCAGCAAAAAACAAGTCAAGTTCAAAATGAAACTTCCTCCTCGGTACCCGTCTGATTTGATGATGATCAAAGTTGACCTTTTCAGAATTTTGAGGCGCTTCCTTCAAAAGAGTCTTCTAGCTAATTGAAAAGTTATATAAAAAGTGATATGCGTACTTTCGAATCAACAGGCACCCTTTTCAAAACCAAAATATGTCTTCCGCCAAGAAAGAACCATTTCTTGAAACCTCTAGGACCCAATAATCGAAATTGTCCTTTAAAGCCTCATTTTTTTTAGAAACCTCAGACTGTTACATAACGATTGATTCGAAAAAGTCTACTTGGTGCTAAAAAGGCACTGAGTTTCGCTTATGGGTCATCTACCAATGAACGGTGCAAGCTAATTGGTCTGCTATTAGATCTAGTAGTCTCTAATGTTATGTTTAATCGGCTTTAAAATATCTTTATTGACCATTAAAAAAGAGCAGAAAATGTTAAATTGCTCAAACGTAAGTGTTCATATCTACACTATGCATAAGCAATTGTTTATTTTGCTATTTGAAAGGTAAACTTTCTTTTCTTGATGATCACTTATCATAACATGAAAAGCAGCTAACGCTAAATTCTGAAGCTTATTGGACAAATTATGAACGAGTTAAAATAGAAAACAATATTGGGAAATACGAGTTAAAGTTGATGACTCATTACCCCCCGGTATTTATTAACCTTTCGTGTCAACAAATTTTGACCCCAAAAGCTGATGCTTCAAAGTTTAGAAAGAATTCAAGGTCAGGACGATGGCTACTTTGAAATATAGATTTTTGTAGTTTTTTGAGCTGTGGCCAAGCGATATATAAAAAAATATCAATTGCTATATCCAAAAAAAATTGCCCAAAAAATTTTTTGAAATCCGTTTTTGGACGCCCTCCTCAACACTGGCTCAAGGGGTTCCTCTGAAAAAGACTCAATCTGCGAAAATCAAAATGCTTTTTTCTATGTTATATTTGGTACCATTGGCAAAAACTAAGGTCCTTTTTCCTTTTTCTTCAATCAAAAAAGAAATTTCCTGAATTCAATTTCAAAGAATTCATTTACTATAGCTTTGTAACAATAGCATTTTGTTTTCGAGCGCAGGTCCAGGTCTCTCACTGCGCGCAACAACAAAATGCAAGAGATGCAGCAGATTCTACTAGTAGTTAATGCATATCTTTGACTTTGACCTCGAGAAATAGACTTGCTTTTGGCTTGCCATAGTTACCAGATATTTTTCTGCTTATAAGATTTCAAAATTGAGTTTTCCTGCTACCCTCAAAAAGCTACTCTCAATCCGCAACGTTTTCCCTGGTTTGGACTCTAGATGCAGACAGGCTGGCAGTGCTCTTTTCCGGCTCACTGATCCTCCTCCTCCCCCGCCATGCCTCCTTTTATTGGATAGCTTTTTCCAGCTGAATGTGGGTTGGAAAAGGCAGCCCCCCCAAGGTACTGGCACTGGCCTCTACTCTTGCCAACTGCTAGGACTGTGCTGTGGAGGCGGAATGAGGGAGGATAAGTGAAGTGCTCTGAACATCTCAGCCGAGAGGCACTGGACCAGAAGGTCTCTTGCATTAGGCCCTGAGGGACTAAAGAGGAGGAACAAACAACTAACCTGCCGCTTCGGAAAGGGGGCCAACGAAATCAAGCTCAAGCCTAGCAAAGGCTCAACAATTGAAATTCAATACGTTGTCAGGACTTCTCAAAAATTGTAAATTTGGACGATTATCACAAAGCATACCAAGTCAGTGAGCAGAGGGCAGTATCTGGATAATATGGTCGAGTTTGATGCTCAGCAGATAGGAGGAGTTGTTATGGAAGGCAAAGATGTAGGTGCCGGCCTTGGCCAGCTCCAGTTCCTTCTCCTCGGGGATCTTGGGCGTGTAGAGGCTGAGGCTGGCACACAGCTGCTCCCTCCCACCTGCACTCCCTTTCTTCACCTGTCCTTTCTTCCCCCAAAGACTGGGCGGAGGAAGTGGAGACCGGAGGGAGTCTGACGATGGAGGCTGAAGTGGCAGACGCCGTCGAGCCAGAACTGGTAGCGGAGGCGGGCGGGGACGGAGGTGACGCTCCGCCGCAGCTCCACCGTCTTCCCCGGCTTTAGCCACTCCGTCTCCAGCTTCACCCCGCCGCCCACAATCCTCCCTATGTCTGCTTCTAGGTCTTCCTCTGCCAGAAAGAGCAGCCCTTCCTTCACCTGGGTGGAAGAAAGCAGCTGGGGTGACGGGGAGGGGGCGATTGACGCAGTACTGGGCCAGGCTCAGCTCGTCATCCTCCTCTGACCTCGCCTTGCCGCCAAAGCCTTCCGGGATGGCCTCCTCCGAGAGGACATCCTTCAATCTCCCCCAATCCTCATGCCCAGGCTTGGTTGCGGAGGGCGGCTCATACGCGGAGTTCCTGGATGCTGTTGAGGAAGAGGATCTTCTTCTGAGTATTCTCGTTGAGCATCAGCCGACAGACCTGCCACAGGGCGTTCACGAAGCCTGGGGATAGAACGGGTTGGGAAGGAGGGCTAAAAGTGATGAGGTGGGCTGTACTGACTAGGTGGTCGGTAGAAGACGCAGTGTAGGAGGAGATCGGGGTACCAGTCCTGCACGAGGGCGGCGCCGAGAGCGCCGATGCGGTTGAGGGCGGAGGTTGGGTTGCGGAAGTCGGCCAGGTTGCCGCCCTCCAGGTCGAAGATGGCCACCACGCCGCCCGGCCGCCCCGTCTCCGCCTCCTAGACAGAAGGAGGCGAAGTAAATGGGGTGAGGCAGAGGAGGGGAGGAAGTGGGGGTGAAAGGGGCAACGAGTCTAAGGACAAGGCGAAGCATCATCTCGGAGAAGGCGAAGTAGAGGAGGAGCCATTCGGAGGCCGGCACCACCTTTAGCAGACGCCGGTTCTCGACGCCCTCCAATCGCTCAACCAGCACCACGCTGCAACCCACTCCCACCTGCCTCACGCTTTCTGCTCAATTGGCAACTCAAGAAACAATCGCTGATCACTCACTCACTTCTAAGCGCCTCACCGGCATCAACGGCCATTTCTTTGACCAGAAATTAAAAATATCTTTGACCAGAAATTATAAATATATTTTACTAGAAATTTAAAAATCTACAATCCTTTTTTGGGCGAATTTCAAATCCGATAAGAATGCAGAGAATTCTTCCGAATATATGCATAACTGATACCATCGGCAGGCCAAATGTGGGGCTCTTTTCTCCAAAATTTGCAATTGTCTCGAGAAAAAAGTCAAGGAAATACATTTCCTACTAGTGGAATCTGCTGCTTGGACACTTGCATTTTGTTTTTGGCGCGCAGTTCAGTGTCTCTTTCCATGCGCGCCCAAAAACAAAATGCCGATGACGCAGCAGATTCCACTAGTAGGAAATGTATTTCCTTGACTTTTTTCTCGAGGCAAATTGCAAATTTTGGAGAAAAGAGCCCCACATTTGGCCTGCCGATGGCACCAGTTATTTCTTCCACTTTTAAAATAGGATAAAATGTATAAATAAAAATTTTATATTGTTGATTATATGTTTAATTAAAATTTTATTCAATATATAAAAAATTGTAGAAAAAACTTGTTTAAAAAATATGATGTGAAGAAAATATTCAAAATTGACAAATACAATGCAAAATTATTGGCAAAACTTATTTTACAGCAATTTTCTTGACTTATACTACGGGCAGTCGAATTTTCCAAGAAAATAGCATTAATTTTGGCCTGGCGATGGTACAATTTGTTTTTTCAACTTCAAAGAAACAAAATAAAAATGAATTCTTGAGAAGGATTCGAACCTCCGATTTTCATCCATATGCACAATCGCTTTCACCACTACACCACTGGTTCATGTCATTCATTGTGTAAATGAAGAAGTAAAATTAAATAAATACTTGAGGCCCAGGGACCCGAGGAAGGGGAGGGGGGGGGCAAGAAATGAATACCTACTATCGTCCATTGAATAGATGCGGAGGAGAAGGAGAAGGAGTTCGGACACATGGTTTTTTGCATTTTTCATGGGAAAATAATTCGTTTTATGCAAAAGTCAAATAAGAAACTAGTCAATTCGATGTTGCTCTTTTCAATGCAAAAAGAAGAAGAAAGATTGAAGCTTCCTGTGAGGCGCTCGAGCCTTATCAAAATTAAGATCTAGCAATAACCCTCAAAACGTACACCTGGGTCGAAAAGAGGGGCTGGGCGCTGACACTTCGCTAACGCTCGCTCGCGCCAGCCCAATAGGAGAGAAAGAAGAAAAATGAGGCCGTACGCATTTCTTGTGGAATCTTGGAGGTTGAATTTGGACCAGCAGAAGTATTTGGCATAGCGGTTGACCGTAGGAATGTCATAGAAACGTTCGATGAAATCCTCGCCATCCCACCCTTGAGCAGCTCGATTGGTGATGTAGGAACGTAGCCGAGGTTCAATTTCATCCACTCGACCCTGCCAACCAATTTTCTTTAGTCCAACGCTAACTTGCTTTTTCCTGAAGTTACCTTTTCAACGCAATAATTAATCCGCGATACCATTTTACTTATTTTGCTTACTAGATTGATTATTTCTCTTCGAAGATTGATTCTGGTTGAATAATGGCGCTAGCATGTCCAAGTTACCTGAAAGCAATAAGACAGGGAAAGAAGATGCTTTCTTACAAGCACTGTTGAAAAAATGTATTGAAGAATTGATGTCAACCTTCCATCCGTGCCACCAGCGGCGGAGGTTGAGATCGGTGTTGAGCTCGTTGGGCAGCTCACCTTGTGCAAAACGAGCCCGAATAGCGGCCACACCTGCCGTCTCCTCTGCCGTCAAGCGATATGCTTCCTCGCCCCCCATCCTTTCCGCATAGAGGCCTACTGCTTGGCCCCTCTGCCTATCTGCCCTCTTCTATCGCTGCATTCGCGTGGGCGACGGCCGAAAAATGGGAAACGGACCAAGGAAGGCGCACGCAAGAGAAGGACAGAGAGATTAGGGCCCTTGATCAGCGCCACGCGACGCATATGTTCTGGGAATAATGGCCTTTTGAGGCCCGTTTGACACAGGCTGCCTTTCTATCGACTGGGACCTTCCTTTTCCCCCTCTTCACCAAAGAAGGCCGTCAAAGACTGCGCCAACCTTCTCCCCCAAACCACGGCACTCCCCTCCCACCCACGCCTCCAACCCACGCGCCCCAGTCCTCCATCAACTATACTGGTTACGCCCCGGCAAAAAATGCACAAACATCCATTGCCTGCCTCTGCCGTGCAAGGATGAAGATAGTATTTCGGAGGCCTCTGTAATATCTCTTTTTGAAGGATGGGTACGAAATCCAAATGAATACTGATTTTCATGATGCTTAGAGTTATAGATGAGAATGGGAAAAAATAGGAATATGGAGGAAAGAGGAAGCGAATATAGAAGAGAAGCAGGGTGGAAAGGAGGCGAGGCTTATTTACAATCGAATTGAGCCAAGGTTCAGGTGGCCACGACAGCAAGAGACAAAAAGCGCAGGTTAGCTAAAAGGGGAGGAGAGGCCTCGAATCGCAGTCCAACAATGCGCAATGAATAAGGTGAAGATGCATCACAGGGCCCACCAGCGTTGGCCAAGCCAGGGACTAGAGCAGAAAGGAGGCAGAATATTGGGAGTCCCATCATCTACTCATCTAATAAGGGAGGGAGTGTACGGAGAGCAGGAGAGAAGGCTTGGGTAGGTGGAGGGTGTAGGTGAGAAAGATGTTAGGGCTGGTAGGTGGGTAGTCCAATGTGGGGGGCGGGGACGGAGTTGGCGGGTGGCGGGGGACAGGCCATGCGGAGCGAGCGGAGATACCAGTCGTCCGCCGCCTCACTTCCGCTCTGCAACCCCATCAACCTCTTCAAGAGGGAGGAAGGAAGGCAGGGTGTGTACCTGGATGAAGGGAGAGGGGTTGGTGGTGGTGTAGGGGCTGGAGACGGCGGTGCTGGCAACGCTGTAGGGCGATTGACGGGCGCTGGGCATGCTGGGCACCTGGTAGGCTTGGTAGCTGAACCTGGAGGGGAAGAGAGGGTTGAGGTGAGGAGGGTGGGTGGGGGGTGAGGTGTATTGAAACCCGCGAGACGGCATGGGAGGAGGGTGTGGGTAGACGGGTCGCATGAGGTGGTGATGGGCGGCGGCCTGTGGGTGCATGGCCTGACCGAGGGCCATGGGAGGAGGAGCGAGAGCCTTCTGCAGCTGCTTCTCCTGCTTGCGGTACTTGGCGCGTCGGTTTTGGAACCAGACCTGCAAGGATGATGCTCTCACAATCTGAGAGCTGCTCTGGCCTATGTTGCCGCTTCTTTTACGCTCGCCACATCTGTTCCCAGCAACTGCTCCCAGGCCATTTCAAGTGAAGCATCATATTTCCCAGCCTCTTTTTGACAAGGCTGGAATGCTTGTTTATGTTTACGATTTGTGATGCCGAAATTGACGGCAGGCTTTCAGTAGCCTTTGTTGGTGATAGAAGAATGGAAGAATCGAAAAAGGCTGGTGGTTGCCAGTGAATTGAGGGGAGGTGGATAGAGAGAAGGGTGAGGAAGAGGAAGAAGGCCTAGGCTCCTAAATTGGAACTGGGAGTATAGGCTGGGGGCGCAGGGGGAGTCTCCAAGCCAATACAGGCCAGCCCTGTCTGCCGCCCTTCCCTACACCGCTTCCGGCTAGCACTCCTTACCGTAACTCACTTCCTAGCCCAAATCACCCGTACGCTCAACGGAGATGGCCGCTAAATGATCAAAAACAAAAAGCATGGGTGCTGACAACTAAAAAGGCATTATGCACAGGGAACAAGAAACTAAAAAAGGGCTCCTGAAAATAAGCAAAAAACTCGAAGGCGGGACAAGCTTCCCTTCCCCCTCCCCAACATAACTATGTTAGCAAACGTAGTTAAAGGTGGAATGATAACCTAGTTTAGAGAGTCTCCGTCTCTCTCCACTTCATTCTCCTCTCATCACTCAAGCTCCTCTGTCCTTTCACCCCCTTTCCCATTCATGACCGCCGTGTCTTTGGTTGAATGAGTGGCTAGCAGTTGGTTGGGTGGATTTTCAGTGGCAGGGATGTGACAGGGATGGCTTGATAGGCTTAGTTGGGTGGATAAGCGGAGGGAGAAGCTTACAGTAGGACCGCCCGCAGCGCCTGCTTTCATCCGGACAGATGCCCTGTGACCCGGAGAGACATGACTCCTTCTTCTCCATCCTATCACGGCCCCCTGCTCACTTAGAGAGGGCGACAATTAGCCAGTCTGTCACCTTACCAGGGGGGCATTATTAGCCCGCCCTGGAGTGGGTGAGCTGAGGTCATCCCTCCTACCGCACTCCTCCTCCTACCCATCTGTTCCCTTGTTTTCCCACCAGACACCCACTGCTCTGCACTGCTCATCCCCCTTTCCATCTCTCTGTTTCGCCAAAGGGATGGAGAAAGGAAGAGAGTGAGGAAAGGAAGAGAGGAGAAGCAGAAAGCAGAAGAGAAGGGGAAAGAGAATAGAAACCTGAATGCGAGCTTCGTTGAGTTTGGTGACTCTGGCGAGCTCTTCGCGTACGTAGATGTCGGGGTAGTGGCTCTTGGCAAAGGCAGTCTCCAGCTCGGCGAGCTGCTCCTGCGTGAAGGTGGTCCGGTGCCGCCTCCGCGCCGGGGTCGGTGGCATGTTGGAGGAGAGACCTCCACTGCTTCCCCCACACCCACCCCCGAACCCACCACCCATCACTGCAGCCGCCATACCCATCCCCACTCCCACTTCGCTCTTGATCTTCTTGAACGCTCCATCTACAACTCTCTTTCTTCTCTTATTGTCCTGTTGGAGAGAAGGAAAGCTAGAAGGTAGAGAGAAGGAGAGGTGGGAGGTGGAGAGGAGGAGAGTACCGGGAGCATCGCCGAGGGGTCGGAGGGCAGCAGAGACAGCGGATGAGGCATCGAGGTTGTAGTAGGAGCTGTAAGCGGGGAGGCTGGACAACGTTGGCGCCGTCAGCACCGTCGCCTCTTCCTTGCCTTCAAACACACTCTCCTCATTTACACTCAAGAGAAAGGAGGGAAGAGTGAGGAGGAGGTGAGGAGGGGGAGGAGGAGGAGGAGGAGAGGAATAGAAGAAGAAGGGAGGTTAGTGGCGGTGGCGAAGCGAGTGAGGAGGGGGTATCAAATGGTATGCGAATGCAATTTGGTGTGGAGGGAGGCGTTGGTGGCGTCGGGGAGAGAGAGGGTGGAGGGATGAGTGAATTTGGGCCGTTGCCTTACTAGATTTGGCGCCTGCGGAGTCCAGGAGATCTGCCATGCTCGCTCCTTCCTCGCCCCTCCTGCCCTGCCCGACTCACGCCTGCAGACGGGGGAGCCACGGATAGGAGAGATTTAATTTATTACAACGAAGGAATTGAATATATTAGCCCAGGAACGCGCCCCCGCCCAGATATATATGCCCCCGCCCCCTGCTACTACTGCCCCCCCTCCTCCTCACCCCGCCTCTATATGATCAACTCATCCTACTCAGCGCCCCTATTGGCCACCCCGACCAGCCCGCATTAAACTCCTTAACCCCACTGCACAGCCGCCTCTGATCTTGCCAGCTCCTCTTAAGGCCTCCCTACCCCCTGACCCCCTCAGCCCTCCCCCTCCCCCTACGGTAAGGCCCCCAGTAACTTGCTTACGGAAGGCGAAGCCATCCCATCCCCCTCCCTCCTCAGGCCAGCCCTACTCAAAAAGGCCGGGGTCTATGAGTGTGTGGCATGGCTAATGCGCCGCCCGCGCCAGCCGCGGCCCTGCCTACAGCGCGCCGAATCTAATTTCGCTCAATCAAGCTCTCCGCTGAACGCCCTGCTCCGAAGCCTACTGCCCATTCCTCCCTCCCTCACCATCCTCATCCACTCCCTCCCTCCCTCCTCATACACCCCCATCTACATCCAGCCCTGCCCCCTCTTCGCGGACCAGGAGGCTAATCTGATGAGGCCTTCCTCGCCCGCCTCCCCCCCCCTGGAGGGACAAACACACCCCCCCCCCCCCCCCCCCCCCCCCCCCCCCCCCCCCCCCCCCCCCCCCCCCCCCCCCCCCCCCCTCCCTCCGCCCTCTAAGCCTTTCCAACCCCGCCTTTTACGTTCAACCATCTTCCTACCCATCGGCAACACTTTCCCTCCTCTTCGGAATGCAAGATCTGGTGTGCCTCGATTATGGAAACGTCAGAGGTACAATTGTTTGCGAATTGCATATTAGGATTTCCAATCAGGCTAAAAGGCGTTTTGATTGCTGTGTAGGTTGCAATGCCTAGCAAATACTACGAAATTCTGCCCTTCGCCATCCCGACACTTTTTTGTTGGGGCAAGGAGCTTCGCTGCTACTGAAGAAACGGATCTGGAATGGCCTTCAATAGTGGCACGGTGTGGTCCGGACAGTAAACAACCAAAAAACTTCAAGCACAAAACACAAATCGACTGAAATGGCAGTAAAAAGTAAAGCGCGCAAGAACAATCTCCACCGCGAAGGACAAAAGGGGATTTGTCGGTATCAAATGCCCAGCTCTCATAAAGCCATTTGCCAGCATATTTTCCTAGTAAATGACTTAGGATCGACAAGCCAAATACAACTTCAGGCGGCCTGTAAGCATTTTGTCAAGTGAATCTAGAGCAATGCCTTCAAATTGAACTTGCCAATTGTAATCAAATCCTTCAACTCCCCCTTGGACTTGAAGGGAAGCTTAAATCCGATGCAGACTCTCATTGGCGTAGCCAGCTGAGTGGAGACAGAAGAGTAGGATGGCTGCTTGGAAAGCGCTGGCTTTGCTTTTCTCCAGACTCCTTCCAGCTGAAATTCTCGGAAGCCAACAATTGTCAGGCATGCCTACTAATCGCTCAGAGGGGGAATTTGGAAGAAAAAGAATAATTCTTCAGAAATGCCAGCAGGAAGCAAATGGTAGCCTACTCGAAAAGGCAAACGCTGGCCAGAACGCTGAACAATCGCTTGGACTCTTTCAAGACCCTGTGTGAGAAGAAGTAGAAGCAAGGGAAGTAAGAGCTGCCAGGAAATATAGGAGCTGGCCATGAGCGAGGTAGACAGCCTTTGTGAGTGGAGAGACGGACGGCGAAAAGTCCAGACCCAAGCAACCGAAGGCCTTCCGACACTGCCTCTGCTAATTCATGGTACCTGGCTAGCATGTAGCTTCTCAGACTTACCAAATACATCCTCAGTTTATTGCTGTCAGATAGCCTTGTTTAAGAAGAGGCGGAGGGAGGAGTAGCAGGAGAAATGGATGGGAGGGAAGATTGGGGATGTGGGAGTCCTTCCTTCAACCCCTTCCTCCTCTCTCCACCACCTCTACCAACCGCTGCCCTGGACGAAGCCTTTTCGAATAGAAGCGGCTCAGCCAGGTCATCTGCCCCCCAATTCCTGGAAGTCCCGCCTTTCCCAACCTTCAGCTTCACTCAACCACCTTCGCTTGCGTTGCTTTCCTTTTTATATTTTAGTCCAATTATTTATGAAGTTGCCTTGGGCCTTGTGTCATTGGGGAAAGAAGGAGAGAGAAAGAGGCGGTGTTTGAAGGTGTCCGCACTGACCTCCCAGATGGACTTCAGCGTCTTGTTGGACGAGGAAGCCAAGCAGTGGCCCTGATTCCAAGGCCAGGCATGGACTCCCAAGACCTGGTGCATGGCCTTGCGGAGGCTTTCGAGCAAGCCTTCAAGCCGCCCGCTCCTCTGCCCTTTTTCCACCCTCCTTCATGCCTCTTTCAGTCCAGCCCATCCACTGCAGGTAGCGCTGCAGCCGCTGCGTCTGCGCCTCTGTTGGGACAAGTTTGGCAAAAGGAAGACTTGCCTTGTCGTTGATCTGGTCACCTCCCAGCCCCCGCATCATCTCATCTCCCATCGGTAGCCTCTACTCTTATCCCCTCTTGTCATAGCACTAGTTGATGGAGAGGCTGCAGTTACAAGATGCGAGAGATTGTGGGGCCCATGGCATGTCGACTGCAGCGGAAGGCTGCTTCCAAGGGTCTCTTCTTGGTCACCCATCTCGGCGCGCCCCTTGCACTGGTCCAGGAGAGATTCTTTGAAGACCGGGTGAAGGAGAAGAAAATAGCAAGGATCTGGGAGCTGATGCCAGAACAAGCTCTCGCCCTTTCACTGCCAAGCATTCATAGCCCTGGGTCATCCCTCTTCACTCGGCTTTTAGAGCCCTCAACTTCTTCAATCTGTTGTGCACAGAGTATGTATGAGGAAGATTTTGCGGGCGGGCGGTATATTCTCTCCAGCCAACAGCCAGTAGCAGCAGTCGCGTGTCTGATATATAAAGAGCAATTCTATACTTTCTTTCCATCAAATGCTCATGCCTTTCGGGCTTAGAGGCCAAACATTTCCGCTAGGCTGGCTTAACGAATTAGCGCTTTCATTTTGCTCAACATGTCGGTGCTTGTTGTGATGCTTGTTTATCTTTTCCATTGAGTATGTTTCTCTGTCGTCCACAAGTAAAATGTGAAGGAGGTCTTGCCATACCCACCAATCGTTCGGCAAACAGAGCACCCTGGAAACTGGTTTCTGCTCTGCTCATCCCGCCAAAACACTTTTTGCTTTGGCTAAATAATATGATACTTTTTACTATAGCATTGACAAACTAATTATTTTTTCAAAGTTATCAACGAATTTCCTTTTCCTAAAAAAAAGTAAAAGAACGTATTTCAAAGGGAAATTGCTGGGTGAAGCACTCGTTAATGCTCGCCCCATCAAAATTTATTTATTTATTTTTCGATTCGCGCTTTTTAAGCACATTTTACGACTCTCCATTCATAGTGTGGAGCAAGCATTTTGTTTTCAACCGAAGGTAT
>JASANA010003035.1:0-17261 GCA_030248095.1 Ptycholaimellus sp. GST1_10
GACGGAGTGGCCGCCAACCGCCTCGCCCCCCGCAACCTCGTCACAGAGTTCGGCACCCCACAGCTCATCCAAATACACGACGAGTACGCCCACTAGTCTCCTTCTCCTCCTCTACTACATTTATGCCTAGCACTCTCTCTCTTTCTAATTCACATGCACCACATCTCCTTCTTTGCTTCAATCATAGCTTTTGCTTCGCTCACCACTTCCATTGAACAATTTGGCCCTCTTTTACTATCTTCTCCAAATTTAAATCCTTTTTCATTCTTAGCGAAAACCTTGATCCAAGTCAAACTGTTCATCTTACCCTTACACGATTGAAATTGTTTAGTTTTGCTGCTTTTTTAACTGACGTATACTTTTGAAATGATTCTGTGATAAATGCATCTTTAAATGTATCGAATCAAAACGGAAAAGCAATAAATGCATGAAGCGATGAATGGCAGATTTTTCAGCTAAATGACGACAGCTTCAATGTAACAAATGCAGCAATGAACAATAATAAATTGGGCAGTTTGTGAAGCAAAAACCTTTCAAAACATAGTTTATGCATCAGAGTTTCCAAATTACAAAAGCGTTCTTCTTAGCAATGTCTATTTCATAATTGGGATGGTTTCAAAAATTTGTGCATGCGAATAACAAAATGCTAAGCAATACAGCTTCTGCGATTAAAATAAAAAGCTACAATGCTCAGCTAAACTAATTAATATGGCTATTTCAGTCAATGCTTAGAATAGTGGTGAGGAAGAACTGGGAAAGAGGCTTAGGGCCAGGACACGGCCCGTACGCAGTGGACGGCATGGTCCACGTCAAATGGGAAGCGGAGGAAGATGGAGGGGAAGGGCTCCAGCATGCCGACGTCGAGGTTGTGGCAGATGAAGTTGAGGGCGTGGTTGTTGCACTGCTGGCCAAGGATGGAGTTGAAGTCCTGGCCGATGTGCTGCCACTTGTCCTCAATTCCAATTGAAGTTGAGACATGATGATCAGAAAGGATGGGAAAGGGCAAACATTGACTTGGCCGACAGTGTGAGGGTGGCGGGGGACGGGCTCCATGAAGTGGACGCGGAGGCCATTGTAGTTGGCGGAGGCCTGGTCCGCCTCATAGAGCTGCAATCCATTTTGAATCACTCATGAGAAGACTGAGACTAATCGAGTCCAAGTGAAAATGACCAGCTCATAGGCCCAGGAGGTGCCAGGGGGAATCTGCCGGAGAGGGCGGAGGCGGCATTGGGGTGGAGGGAGGCACTGCCCAGCTGGAGCACGACGTCCATCACATTCTGCGCCAACCCGATGCGCTGCAACCTTCTCTTCTCCTACCCCCATTCCACACCAGGCTATGTGAGAGTATAGGGAGTATACATATGCTACTGATGGTGATGAAAGACTGACTGACCTGATCTGCATATTGAAGGAGAGAGCGGATGCTCGAAATGCTGGCCCCTCGGTTGGCGATGATTGTGTAGGGGCACGGCATCCGATTGTCCAGCTCCCGCTTCTGGACCTGGAGGAGGTAGGAGTCGCCCAAGACCAACACGCTCTTTGGGTAGGCCCAGGCCCTGGAACACATCTTCCCCATTTAGCCATGAGCCCCTATGACACTGATGAAATAGCCAACCCCAGCAGATTGGGGAAGCCGTAGCTTTGGACGAAGTTGAGGTCCCCGGGGAAGTTGACGGAGTGAGGGCACTGAAGGTTGTGAGAGTGGGACATGACAAAGAGTGGATTGAAGGAGACTGGAGCGAAGGGAACTAAGGAGCTGGGCTGGGCTGGTGGAGAATGAGTGTGAAACAAAAGGCAAAGGAAGGAAAGGAGGGCATTTTGCGCAAGAATAGAGGAATTAAAAACATTGATGAAATCAAAACACAATGAAATGGCAGCTGAGTTGGAGAAGGAAAACAAGGCCGCGAATTTCATCTCTGTTATGAATAATGGCTGTTTAAGTTGAGGGATTAATTTTATTAAACGCTATAACATACTTTTGGCAAGTTGGTGCTATTTAAATCCTAGCTTTTAGTATTTGGTGAGCATCATCAACTTCATTGTACCCTGGCTAATTCAGCGCCTGTTGCAAGCGTAAGGGCAGGAGCTAGCTTGGAAAAATCAAATTCAGCGGCTGGATGTTGCAAGCGTAGGAGCAGGAGTAGGGTAGAAATATGTTTCTCCAGGTTGAAGTTCTTAATAATTGTGGAGAGTGGTTTTATTATGGTAGATGACGGCTCTCTTTTCCTAACTCTTAATGTGAAGCTTATCACAGAGACCATGTACTAGCTCTAGCTTGTTCTCCACTTCCTCCCAAGGATAGTAGAAAATAGCTACTTGGGATCAAACAAATGGAATTTTTCAAACTGGGCCGCTAGAGTTACCTTCTTTGTAGAGGAAGGTTTTTTCACCTTCTGGCTTCTACAGTGTGCTACATTTGACCCATACAAGCCAGATAAGTCAAGATGAGAGAATAGCAATGAGGCTGAAGATGCATGCACAAAACCGCAGCAATCTCACAGACTAACGTCAAGTTCTCATTTTGACAAATTTTGACTGTTATTGATGATCAAGCAATGGCTTTTCAATCTTGGTCCTAGTTGCGAATTTGATATCAAGTTTGTATGGGCCAAACTTAGCAGAGATTCTAAGAGATTCCTGGGTTGGTTTAAAGAATAGCAAGCAGCGGTAAGGAAGCGTTGCGACGATTGTCACAAAATGGTGAAAGATGCATTGTTGGTTGGGCTGAGTTTGCGAATGTTGCCAAATGGGGGGTTCCCTAGTTTGGTTGACTGTTATGATTGTAGATGAAGGCAAAATTTTTACCTGTTTCAATCAGTAGATGAGACCACTGCTTTGGGGATCCGCCAAATGATACTTTTCAAACTTGTTAGGAAAAGTTTTTCGGATTTTGGGGGATTTGGAACTTTTCAAAATCTGCTGTTAAGCTCTAGAGCCGCTTTCTCCATCAAAGCCTTTCAGGCCGCCTACCCAGAACTGTGCCTTTGGTAACTTCTTGAAGACAGAGAAGGAACTTCTCTTGAAGGTGGGGGAGGGAGAGGTCTTGACAAAGGCTTGACGAAGTTAAAGGCAACTAAGCAAACATCGAATAAGCTGGAGATGCATGCATCAAACTGCAGCAATCTCACAGCCCTTCGTTTCTCCTACTAAGAGTAGTATGAGCCTGCGGATTCGCAAAAACAGAGAACAAAGTTCCCAAGCAGTTGCCAAAGGGCAGATAATTTGGGACGATTTTACATGACCCTAATGGACCGAAGACAATAACTGCTCAAATGAATCGTTCAATGCCTGTGGAGCATCTTCAACCTGAGCATTTTCAGCGACATTTCTTCATGCCATTCACCATCGCTGATCGCATTTCAAGGCCTCGTTCTGCTTTTGACACTCAAGCTTGCCTATTTTTGCTAACTTGCCAAAAGTATAATGTTAATAATAGCGTAAAAAAAACAGCCTTCATTCCTACAGTTACATAATGAAGCTGAGATGCATACAACATAACACAGCAATCACAGGCATCATTGAAAAATTCTAAACTCTACAAAATGCATAAACTAAAAATGTGCTTGGCCTAACGCTGACATGAAGACGTGCAGTTTACTTAAGGCATTTGTTTGACAATGATAAGGTGAAAGACTGGGCGATGTCAGTCTGTTGCCGTAAAATTGACAGTGAGAGTGGAGCTCTTAGCAACGGCCTCTACCAGCCAGCACTCTTTGCCATGTGCACACATCTCGTCTTCTTCTTTCCCTCGCAGTTGGTCAATATAGATGCCACCCTGTCCCTTACCCACCGCTCACAAGTTTCTCTAGTGTTAACAAAAAGATGTAGCTTATGAATCTTTTTTGTAGTAAAGACTTTCTCTCATTAGCAAAATGGGTCAACGCCAACAAGTCAAAAATTTTGAAAGCCCTCTCATAATCGGAGAGGGCTACACAACTATCAATGATTAGAAATCAAACTGCACACACATGGCTAGCAGCTTTTAAGCGAAGCGGCTTTGAACAAAATTAGTCATTGTGCCTGCACTACTCCTACATTTCTCTACTCCAAGGCGGCTGCCCTACGCACTTTACTCTGACTACATGGAGTGGCTCTGCGGCAACATTTTCTGCTTCAATGACGAGATGTTCCCTGGAGAGATGGAAGTAGAAGTTTGCCCCCCAGCCAGCTGGCGCCGTCGGCAATGCCATGACTTTGAATGGTGGGTGAGAATGAAAGAGTCATGCAATCACAATGGGTGGACTGTCCCTGGTTTTTGACATGGATTCAATCGACATCACTTTGAACTATTTTTTGGCATGTGATTTTTCATCATTTTACAATTTGGAATAATTGAATCTTTTTATAAATGTCTAAAAACAACAATAGGGTATTCAGAAATATCAATGGTCAAACGTAGATGAAGAAACAGCCGGTAGCCATCGTAAACTGCCATCTGAATTTCTTTTTGCTTTAAAGTACCTAATTTTCAACAACATATATAACCAATGCTAAGGCGAGACGATGGAGGAAAGATGTCCAATTCAACCGTTTCTGGACGCTCATACTTCTCCAGTATGAGATGCGCAATTACCTGGCCAGGATGAACCTAAATTCAACTCATAGCTACGTAAACAGAAAATTTTGGAAAAGACTGCACCAATAGATCGAATGATGAATAGTTGGTGAGTGTCACCATGACAGGATCACGAAAGTCTGGATTGATTGCAGCGCAGATGCACGTGAAAGATGAGAATCCAGTGTGAGGAAAGATTCGCCCATAAGTACCCACTGGGAACATCAGCCAAAGATTGGTCCTCGCCTCTATGCGCCCACCTTAATTCTGCTTTTTCATCCTCATATAACAGAAAGAATGAAGAACAACACGTTTAGGAACAACGATCTTGTAAGCTGATCGAAGAATATATCCCGCAGATTTCTGAGTAATTGGAACTGGTGAAAAAGCTTGAGGCGACGTTTAAATATAGCACAGCTTGTCATACATTTGAAAGCTATTATACTGCCTCATGCGTCGATGAGAAATATTAATATCTAAACGATCCATTGTTTCTTCACTCTTTGTCTATGCTTCTTTAAAGTGGCAACTTCACAGGCGTATGATAAGCTGTTTACAAAGTCATAATGTAGTAGTAGTAGTGGGGGCAGTGAATTGGCCCCCTTTCCCTGGCAGCTGTTCAAATTTTGCCACCTAACTGAAGGAATCGTTAAACTACTGTGTGAATCCCACACTTTCTTTTAT
Organism: Ptycholaimellus sp. GST1_10; assembly: GCA_030248095.1. NCBI lineage: Eukaryota > Metazoa > Nematoda > Chromadorea > Chromadorida > Chromadoridae > Ptycholaimellus > Ptycholaimellus sp. GST1_10. Next base: position 5,240 of record JASANA010003035.1, read on the forward strand.
GATTCCTGCGCTTTTCTCTTTGCCTAACTACTGTGGTCTGAAGGAATCGTTAAATGGTTTATTGCCACCCCGTGACTGTTTGTTTAGGGGCCAATTCACTGCCCCACTACTACTACTCAGGCCTTGCTCTTTTCCTCAGCCTGTTGGTGGCTAATTGCAGTAGGCAGCCTTTAGAGTGCTGCTATGAAGACTGCTGCATCGCTGCCGCCCCAAAATCTTGTCCCAGAGTCCAGCAGCAGTCACAGTCCTCCTTCTGTTTTGGATGATGCTATCCACTGCTGACACATTCACAAGTCCCTCGTCCTCGACTATGCCCTAGTGCCCAAATCCAATCGTCCTTTGTACAAACTTTGGCCCATCCCCCAAAATGCCCATTCCCATCGGGCCCTTCTAACCCCCAAGTTCTCTGAAGTAGTCTTCTTGGACCAGAATGTCATCAACCTCATCTTCTCCTACTCCTTCAAGACTGGCGGCTGCAGCACAAAGGCAGACAACTGCGGCGCTGTCCTCAACTCTGTCAACAACCAGCTCTCCAACATTGGCATTTCCATTCCAGTCCTTGTTTGCTTACTCACCTTCCAGTCCTCCTTCTTACATCCATCCAGCGTACAGCATAGCTACACAGGGCGCATCCTTCTCGACCAGGCCCTATGCCATGAGCTCCTGGATGTTGTGGATGAGTGGAGATGGCCGCCCTATGTCTACATGGCCGCCTACGCAGCAACTGCGGCGCTATCGGCTGCTCAGCCCCTCTCCCTTGCCATCCTCTGCTACCAGTACTATAACATTATGAGTCCCTCTGTAAGGCGGGCAGCTTTTTGACTGGTGCCTCTCAGCTTGGGCTTTCAGGTGCTCATCCGGGAGAGCTGTCAAGTGATCCGCGTCCGCTACTTGGTGGTGCCCAGCCAGTTCCCCGCCTGCAAGCCCAGCCATGAGCACACGCTTGCCTGCACCTCTGATCTCTTTTACCCACCCACTTCCTACCCAGCCTCAGCTCGCCAGACCTATCACATTGTCACCGATGGCTATAACACTGTTTTCATCCTAGCTAACAATTGCAAATTCACTCTTCCCATCACCTACCTCACCAACTTTCTCAACACCACTGCCCACAACCTCCTCCCTATGGACTACCTAGATGTCATCCGCAAAGCTTATTGCAGGGGTGGTGATTCTCCATCCGAATTCTAGTAAAGCTTTGTAACTCTGTTAGTGCCACCCAGCTCTCAAGCTTGTGAATGCTTTTTTTACCTCTTTCCCCTCCTGGCATGGTCTTGAAAGATTGTTGAAGCAGCAGCATGTCTGAAACTGGCTGCAGTAGCCATCCTGACAGGTTCCTTGAGGAGGAGATCATGCCCGCCGACACCCAGCTGCGCGACCTGGATCCCTACTTTGTCAATGCCGCCAGGGCCTGGCTCCATGAGCAGGCCAGTCTGGGTGACTGCCATGCCATTGCCATCCTCAAACACCGCAAGGAGGAGCACACTCTTCAGCACAAATGAAGGTCTCTTCTCCCTCCTATACCTTCTCCCTCCTCCTCCCTCTTCCTCTCCTCAGAGCAGCAGAGCATGATGGTGGCCAAGAAGAGGAAGAAGAAGATGCGCCGGTGGACAAAACAGTGACTGCAGTGGCCAACATCCCACCAATCTCTTCCCCGCCACCACAGTCCTTTGAAAACCCCCGCATCATTCCAGAAACCCCCCTCAGTTTCTCACCCGTCTCTCTCTCTACTTCAACGGCTGCTCTGTTCCAGCCATCCCTGTTGAATCAGCACCCACAGAGACTGTCATCGCTGCAGAGCCAAAGAAGAAAAAGCCACGTGGCAGCTGTATGGCTGCCAGCTGCTCCTCTAGCGCTCACCTTTCCTCTTCTACTTTCAGCCTCCTCACGACACTCCAACGCCTCTAAAAGGAAGCTGGCTGCAGCATTTCCAGGAGTAGAAGATGGCAGTGGCAAAGATGGCAGCATTGACATGGAGGCAGTCACTGCTAAAAAGGTTCTCTTCACTCACATCCCCCCTTCCCCATCTTGGCCTCTTTCAGAACCCGCTGCCCAAACTCAAGCGCATTACCCCACTCCGGTAAGTGATGGCTGAGTGCATGCATGTCTGTGTCTGGACCTGGCAATGTGTTCAGCCCGACGCCCATGAGCAATGAGCCCCAGCCCACTGATCTCGGCTCAGCTGCTCAGGCCGAGGCTGCCCTGGATCTGGATGCCCAGCAGACTGACACCCTCAGTCTCACCTCCCAGCCCCCTTTCCTCCCCTCCCAACCTTCCCCATCTCAGGTGTGTCCTTGGAAGATAGGCGGTCCAGCAATGGAAGCAGTCGCCCTCAGATGCATATCCTCTTCAAGATTGATACAGAGCGCTGCAGCTCCGACAACACTGCTGCCAATACCAAAATGAGTGCCAAGTGCTTTGTCACTCTGCTATAATCTGTGCATGCCTTTTGCCCATACAACCCAGCAAAAAATCCTGTGCACTGCCGCTTATCTTCACCCAGTCTGCGCACAAACTGCACCCTCTCTTCACTCACCATCACTTGCGCATGACTGCACATGACACTCTAATGACTGAGCTCTGGGGAAGAATATTGGGGATGAACCTGACGACTCCTAGCGTGGTGGCGATGGAGCAGGCCCAGATGCAGATGTGTGGCCAGGGGGGGGGTGGCAAAATGGCTGCATGTGGTCAACCTCATCAAGACCCTGCGCCTCACCTTCCATCTCAACGGTAGGTCTTCATCTCTTTCATCATCACCACCCAACCTCCTCCATCCAGGCTCCCACATTGCCGACCTCAATCGCAAGGCAACATCCGGCACCTTTGAAAGCAAGGAGCAAGAGGCCCTTGCCATCGCCTATGCTCTCGGAAAGGTTGGGAGGGGTAGAGAAAGGGTGGGCGCTGAGCAAGAGTGGCATTGCAGTCAAAGGGAGAGCCAGCAGACGTTTACACACACACTGCCATGCTGGTCGATGTGGAGCACAAGAAGGTCACCCACCACTCGCCCACCCTGTGCAAGCTGGGGCCCTCGGAATGCCTCAACCTCAAGAACCTCCGCCAGACCACCTTCCGCCAGGAGCCCCCCACCGGCTTCTACTACATCGGCCCCCATTATAAGTCCCTCTGTAAGGCGGGCAGCTTTTTGACTGGTGCCTCTCAGCTTGGGCTTTCAGGTGCTCATCTGGGAGAGCTGATGAGTGATCCGCGTCCGCTACTCGGTGGCGCCCAGCCAGTTCCCTGCCTGCAAGCCCAGCCATGAGCACACACTTGCTTGCACCTCTGATCTCTTTTACCCACCCACTTCCTACCCAGCCTCAGCTCGCCAGACCTATCACATTGTCACCAATGGCTATAACACCGTTTTCATCCTATCTAACAATCGCAAATTCACTCTTCCCATCACCTGCCTCACCAACTTTCTCAACACCACTGCCCACAACCTCCTCCCTATGGACTACCTAGATGTCATCCGCAAAGCTTATCGCAGGGGTGGTGATTCTCCATCCAAATTCTAGTAAAGCTTTGTAACTCTGTTAGTGCCGCCCAGCTCTCAAGCTTGTGAATGCCTTTTTTACCTCTTTCCCCTCCTGGCATGGTCTTGAAAGATTGTTGAAGCAGCAGCATGTCTGAACCTGGCTGCAGTAGCCGTCCTGACAGGTTCCTTGAGGAGGAGATCATGCCCGCCGACACCCAGCTGCGTGACCTGGATCCCTACTTTGTCAATGCCGCCAGGGCCTGGCTCTGTGAGCAGGCTAGTCTGGGCGACCGCCGCGCCATTGCCATCCTCAAACACCACAAGGAGGAGTGCACTCTTCAGTGCAAACAAAGGTCTCTTCTCCCTCCTATACCTCCTCCCTCCTCCTCCCTCTTCCTCTCCTCAGAGCAGCAGAGCATGATGGTGGCCAAGAAGAGGAAGAAGAAGATGCGCCGGTGGACGAAACAGTGACTGCAGTGGCCAACATCCCACCGATCTCTTCCCCGCCACCACAGTCCTTTGAAAACCCCAGCATCATTCCAGAAACCCCCCTCAGTTTCTCACCCATCTCTCTCTCTACTTCAACGGCTGCTCTGTTCCAGCCATCCCTGTTGAATCAGCACCCACAGAGACTGTCATCGCTGCAGAGCTGAAGAAGAAAAAGCCATGTGGCAGCTGTATGGCTGCCAGCTGCTCCTCTAGCGCTCACCTTTCCTCTTTTACTTTCAGCCTCCTCACGACAATCCAATGCCTCTAGAAGGAAGCTGGCTGCAGCATTTCCAGGAGTAGAAGATGGCAGCGGCGAAGATGGCAGCGTTGACATGGAGGCAGTTGCCGCTAAAAAGGTTCTCTTCACTCATATCCCCCCTTCCCCATCTTGGCCTCTTTCAGAACCCACTGCCCAAACTCAAGTGCATTACCCCACTCTGGTAAGTGATGGCTGAGTGCATGCACGTATGTGTCTGGACCTGGCAATGTGTTCAGCCCGATGCCCATGAGCAACAAGCCCCAGCCCACCGATCTCGGCTCAGCCGCTCAGGCCGAGGCCACCCTGGATCTGGATGCCCAGCAGACTGACACCCTCAGTCTCACCTCCTAGCCCCCTTTCCTCCCCTCCCAACCTTCCCCATCTCAGGTGCATCCTTGGAAGATAGGTGGTCCAGCAATGGAAGCAGTCGCCCTCAGATGTGTATCCTCTTCAAGATTGATACAGAGCGCTGCAGCTCTGACAACACTGCAGCCAATACCAAAATGAGTGCCAAGTGCTTTGTCACTCTGCTATAATTTGTGCATGCCTTTTGCCCATCCAACCCAGCAAAAAATCCTGTGCACTGCCGCTTATCTTCACCCAGTCTGCACCCAAACTGCGCCCTCTCTTCACTCACCATCACTTGCGCATGACTGCACATGACACTCTAATGACTGAGCTCTGGGGAAGAATATTGGGGATGAACCTGACGACTCCTAGCGTGGTGGCGATGGAGCAGGCCCAGATGCAGATGTGTGGCCAGAGGGGGGAGGGGGGGGGGGTGGCAAAATGGCCGCATGTGGTCAACCTCATCAAGACCCCGCGCCTCACCTTCCGTCTCAACGGTAGGTCTTCATCTCTTTCATCATCACCACCCAACCTCCTCCATCCAGGCTCCCACATTGCCAACCTCAATTGTAAGGCAACGTCCAGCACCTTTGAAAGCAAGGAGCAAGAGGCCCTCGCCATCACCTATGCTCTCAGAAAGGTTGGGAGGGGTAGAGAAAGGGCGGGTGCTGAGCAAGAGTGGCATTGCAGTTGAAGGGAGAGCCAGCGGACGTTTACACACACACTGCCATGCTGGTCGATGCGGAGCACAAGAAGGTCACCCACCACTCGCCCACCCTGCACAAGCTGGGGCCCTCGGAATGCCTCAACCTCAAGAACCTCCGCCAGACCACATTCCGCCAGGAGCCCCCCACCGGCTTCTGCTACATCAGCATCATCTATGATGAAGAGAAGTGCATCCTGATCAAGCCACAGGATGGACTCAGCTCTACATCTGCTACCACGACCTCCCCAGCAACATTGATGCCATCCACGAATTCATCACCAGTTGCTCCTCCTATTTATCATCACCTTCTCTCTACCTCACCCCTCCTTCTTTCCAGAGCAGAATGCCCTGCAGAAGCTGCCTGGGCATAAGGGAGGTCTGGGCACCGGCGACGACCCCAATGATCCCTGGGCCGATGACGCTGCAGCAGCAACCCAACCTCGGCACCATCCCCTAGACCCTCTTTCAGCAGAATGCTTTTTAGTTTTGTATCATGCGCTCAATTATCACACACTTTCACAGCTTTCTGATTTTTTTCCATGCTTTGGTGGCGTTTATGCATTAGTCTACAAATGAAAAACACACAACCAAATTGAATTCCATATGTAATTTTTTCTCGTTGGCCATTTCCAGTTCATTTTGGTCACTTTCCAGGTCAGATAGCAGGTTTTTACTAAGGCAATTACCATATGCACAGTTGATTTGAAGAGATTACCTGATGACACCACTTAATGATCTCAGCTGTGTAGTCTCAACATTAGCCTCTCAGACTACTCTCGCACCTGACATTACACCGTTTTCAGTTTCTTCTTTCTTCTGCCTATCAACCCTCATAAAGGGGCATCATCATGGATGTGAAAAAATTGTTCAGCATGTAGGCTGTTTATCCTCTGCTTTTGACTTGACACAAGGAATATAGCAAAGTTAATGCTTCCCTGTCTAAACACGTCTTTTCTTTTCATGCAAATATGCCGGGTATCAAAAGTAGAACTGTAGTAGTATGAAGGGACTCAGACTAGACTAAAAGTTCATTGTCCCAGCAAATTTTGCATCTTTCATATATTGGTGCATTTTTTCTCGTTTTTGATGATTTTAACCCCAACCCGACTTTTCCCAGTGCTTGCTATCTAGAGTAGAGACAAAGAACAAGCTGAAATGTTCACATTCATCAAGTTTCCGTAATGCAGGCTCTCCTAAATCTTTCTTTCACCCATCATGTTTAATGTCCAAAGCAATGCAATGAAGTCGTTTTTGCACGATGGCACGTCCTTTAGCCGTACTGCGTCCATAATTGAGCTTATGTAAATTTTCAAATGTTTGCTTATGTAGGTTTTTGCCATTCACTAAGGTCTTTGAACGGTGTGTAACTTGAACTTTTTGTAAGCCTTCCTGTTCATTTGCATTCACAACAATATCACATTATGCATTCTGGAACAGCTGTACACTGCTTGATTGAGCATTCTTCTTTAGCATAGCCTTTTGCCAACCATATCTAACTGCATTACTGATGAGCCATTTTTTTTATCTACAATCACATCTGTAAAAGTAACCAGAATGAATAAAGGCAATATCTGATCAACAAGTATATGGCGCAGAGCGCAATGGGTGACCGCGGAGCTCTCAACATACCCCATTTTTCAACCTTTCTACCTAAAAAAGTTATGTTTCAAATGCTCCGGGACTTGTCAAACCTCTCCAGATCTTCCTCAAATTTTATTTCCTTTCAGGAAAAAAAAAGTTTGTCAATATCCGTTGAGAATTGAGCCTTTTAAAGCATACCCAAATTTTCGACCTTTCTACCCAAAAAAGTAATGTTTCAAATGCTCGGAAACTAGTTCCACCCCTCCATATCTTCCTAAAATCTCATTACCTTTCAGGAAAAAAAAAGTTTGTCCAAATCCGTTGAGAATTGAGCCTTTTACAGCATACCCAAATTTTCAAACTTTCTACCCAAAAAAGTAATGTTTCAAATGCTCGGAAAACAGTTCCACCCCTCCAGATCTTCCTAAAATTTTATTACCTTTCAGGAAAAAAAAAGTTTGTCCCAATCCGTTGAGAATTGAGCCTTTTACAGCATACCCAAATTTTCAACTTTTCTACCCAAAAAAGTAATGTTTCAAAAGTTCAAATTCCGGGTCTACCCCTCCAGATCTTCCTAAAATCTCATTACCTTTCAGGAAAAAAAAAGTTTGTCCAAATCCGTTGAGAATTCGCCCGTTCCCAGCATTTCCAGACATACATATATATATACTAGTAATATGGGTCAGTGGCCGCGCTTCGCGCGGCCACACTTTTCATTCCTTTGCAGAGTATAAAATCTTCAGTTTCTTTTTAATCCTTCTTTCAAAGCTGTTGATCCCAGGTGTTTGTTGTCTGTTGATCCCAGCGTCAAGAATTTTTGCTGAAAAGAAATTTAATCTGAAGCTCAGGAAAGATCAAAGTTTTTATTTCACGTTTTGGAGCCTCCACTGATCAGAAAATGGCTCTTAGCATCGCATTCATTAAAAGTCACCACATTGAACTCGTGCATATCCTTACTTATGACAACTTTGCAACATCAGCCCACTGAGTAGAGCCAAAATCACGAAAATTGACTTTACTCATTGGCATTTTTGAATATTTAAATCTCAAAAAAGTGAAAAAGTAAATTATAGGTCTTAAATAGAATTCTATGGCCTTGAATTGAAAAAAAAGTCCGACAAGAAAAGTCAAAAATTGAATGAGCTAGAGCAAAGTAAAGTTATAATAGACCTAAAAATGGCAAAAATCGAAACGTTTTCACTCATAATTTATTATTGAGGAAAAACCGCGAGGACTTCCCTTCATATTTTGGAGAACTCACTGAGATCTATCCAAAATGCTACCATACACCTCGATACACTTTGAAACCATACGGCGCCAAGGCCATTTCGAAAATAGCATCACCCGTATATAATAAGATATATATATACATATATACACATGAGGACAAAAGTTGAGTAACCTCTATAGACCGCGGAGCGGCCCTTGGGGCCGCTCCGCGGTCAAAAATTAATCACAAAACATGAATCACAGCTGATCAAGTTTGGCAGACTGCAGGGCTTCTGTGAGCAGAATCCACCCCTGGTACTTTTCTGGCCAGCCATAATACTGCACCAGAGCCTCCTTCATCTTGTTCCGCTGCCACCTTTTGACTATCCTTGAAGGCTCCATGGCTCCTGGGTTCCAGCGAATCTCCTGCAACATCTTGCTGTAGAAGGTGCCCTTCACAACCTCACCCATCAGGTCCTCCACCACCGCCATTGGCATTGGCTCTGCCGCCATGTGCCTCACCACCCGAAACACCTCCTTTGTCCAGGTTCCTGAGGCCTCTTTTGAAAATTTGGCTAGAAGCACATTCAAACAAACATAGGCACCCACTGGCAGTAGAGCAGGTGATGAACGTTTGGCTGGCAGTTTGGGGCATCTAGGAAGCAGAGTATAATCATTTACGGCATCCAAAGGCCTTACCTTGGTACTGCTATGCACCCGATTATTGTAATGATTTAAAAAGGTTTCCAAACACTCTATCCATCTTGAACTCCCAGTTCTTATCCAAAACCTTGCAAATGCTGTTCGCAAGGTTCTGATCAAACGCTCCATGCCTGGCGCCTTAACTATGCTGGTAGTTGTGTAATTTTTTATGCCCTTTGACCTCAGCCACGCCTGCATACTCTTGGACATGAACCCACTCTCCTGGTCCCAGTACAGCGTCTTCACATCATAGGGCATACTCACTTTCACATCAGCCAAACTTTTTATCAAAGTTTCAGCCTTTTGATTCACCAAGGGGTCCCTGTGGAATACTTGGAATAGGTGTCATAGGTTAACAGGATATAGTGGCAATTCTGATTGAAATTCACATCCTCCTTCGACACATCCATAATATCCACCTGCACACACTCCCCCAGATACCTGGCCAGTACAGGATTGCATGGATGCTTTTGCACTGAAGGCTTCAGCCTTGTATATGCATCCTGTTTTTGCAAAAACCGCCTCACATCAGCCCTGCTTATCCCACTTAGACCCTCCTCCTTTGCCTGCTCGTAGAGCTGGGCGGCCCCGCAGAAGGCCTTGACTGAGTCAGGGCTATAGTAGAGTCTCTCAAGTTGTAAATCTTTTGCATTGGCAGCCATATTTGAATGTTCTGGTTGTGAAATTGAGTGATATTCTTTGCCCTCAGCCATTGCAAAATATCATAGGGGAGTTCAGTTTTATTATGTGGCACCATCAGCATTTGCAAAAACTGAAGAATGAGATAGCCCATCCCCCAACCCTTTAATATAACAAATCCTCGGGGCGATATCTCAAATTCACCCATTGCCTCCACTTTGGCCAGCAATGCACTGCCCTCTTCTCGATAGGCAGGAGGCAAGGCTTGCAAATATTTTTGGCGTGGACTCAAACTAGGCTCTGCTTTCTTCCAACCCCTCTTCCTCCTACCACCTGTGCCTCTTTGCTCACCGCTCCCTCCTTCAGCTGCTTGCAGCACTGATGCAGAGTTGATGCCTGAGTCTTGGCTTGCAGGCGGGGTGGGGCGGGGCGGGGAGGCTGAGATGGGAGGGCCGCCGCCTGCCACGTCTCCACCTCTGCCTGCCACATCACGGCCTTTGTCGCCTCCGCACGGGCCAGATAGCAGCTCTTGAGACCCTCCACTACCCCCCAGCAGCAACTTGGCAGTCCCTCTGTCCTTGAAGCACTCGTTGACACTCTCACTGGCTCCTCCTTTGGAAGAGGAGAGTCTCCCGTTGCCTCAAGCCCACTGCTCCCCGTCACTTCAGGTTCTTCCCTCTCTCCATATTTCCGCTTCTTCAAATCCTTCCAACAATCTTCGGATATAACAACCCAATGGCTATGCATGGACATGACATGCAAATCGTGATCACCAAAGGAATATTGTTCTGCAACTTTTTCTTTTTCCAAGGCAAATCAATATCATTATCCAGCAAATCTAGTACAAGATCTGCTCACTTGTCCAAAAATGCCCTTTGAGTTGTGGAATGCAGCAGGGAACCCACGTCCACTATATTGGGGAGCAAGTTCAAAATCAACTTGGTTATCTCCAAGTCTTCAGACTCCTCCTTGAGCAAGCTTGGAATCTCAGTTTTGACAGACTAGGGATTTTGGAAATTTTATCCAACACCAGGCCTTCCATGGTGCTCTTTGCTTCATATGCCCACACCCCATCCCTTTTATACCTTTTCTACTACCCCACTTTTCTATAAAAGGCACCCTAGCAGACTCATTTCAATCATGGCCACTTTGTGCCCAAAAATCTTTATACTCTATTCCCCAGCTTCGCGTTCACGACTGCAAAGACAGGCTGGGGAAGAAAAGAAGCCACCTCAGCACTCTGAGCAGATAAAAAGTTGGACGCAGACTCCCATCCTGCCTCCACCTCAACCGCCTTCACCAGCTTCTCCGCCTCCTCCGGTGTCTCCTCCTCCTCCTTCCTCGCCTCCTTCCCCTCCTCCTCCTTCCTCGCCTCCTTCCCCTCCTCCTCCTTCCTCGCCTACACCGCCTCCTCTTCCTCCCCGCCCCACCCCCTTATGTGCCACCAATGAGACCTCATCCCGGTGTGACCAGTGACAACCCCACCACCTCCTCTCATCTCCCTTCCACCTCTCATCACCTTACTCCATTTAATCCCTCCCTCCCCCATCTTCCCCTCCCTCTCCCACCAGTCCCCACCCCGGAGCTCCGTCCGGACACCCCGTTCACCTATGAATGGGACCTCATCGTCCCCTACACTCTAGCCAAGGCTTGTCAATTCCCGCTTGACGAGCCATACTTTGTGCGGCTCCTCTTTTGCCACCCCTTCCTCCACTTGCCTCTCCTTCTCTTCTCCAACTTTGTCCCTTCCCAACCCTTCAACTCCCAGGCATGCCCTCTCCTTGCCTTTATTGGCTCCAAGCATCCGCCACCCTGGGTTCCCCTCTGCAACAACTACCTGCCCTCCCAAGGCTTCCTCACATTCTCATCACTCAACCACACTCTTGTCTCGCGCCCAGACATTCTGCTCCTTGTAGGGCTGGAGATAGCATCTGCCTCCTGGATCAGCCGGCGGAGTGGTAAACATGGCCAAACCTAAGGCAGTCATTGACAGCCAGGACATACTCCTTGAACTGCCCAATCACACTCTCATTGTTGGCGCAATGATGAGCAGAAAAACTACTCTTTGCCTCAACCTCCTTTCCACTCCTTCCCTCTTCCATCCTTCACCCAAATGCATTCTCTTCTACTTTGATCAATACCAGGAAAAATATGAGGCCACAAAATCCCTGCTTGCTGCCAAGGGTATTGAACTTTTGTTCTTTCAGGGCTTCCCTGAAGAGCTTTCACTGGATAATCTGGTGAATGATGGTCAAACCATCCTTCTCATTGATGACTTCTCAGAGCAGGCTTCAAATTCCAAAGAGCTTGCTCACATTGCCACCAATGGGCGGCACAAAAACATCAGTCTCTGGATTGTTCTCCATTCACTCTTCAACAACCTTCCACAGTCCAGAACCATCAACCAAAACGTTCACTGGTTCTTTCTTTCTCCTATCTTTGTGTTCTTGAGTCCAACTTAGGACCTTTGGTGCTCAACTGGGCATGCAGGGAGACTATTTTAGCCTTCTGTTCCTGTCAGGAGGATCCCTATTTTCTCTGCCTGCTGATCCCAGTTCAACAGCGGGCCGAGAACAGCAATACTAAGAATGAAGGTCAAGTACAACCACAT
>JASANA010003036.1:0-45473 GCA_030248095.1 Ptycholaimellus sp. GST1_10
ATATGAATCAATGTCATTATTTTTGTGGGCTTTCTACAGAGCTGACAGTAGGCTCAGTGGATGCAGCAAACACAGGGCTTTCTTTAAAAAAAAGTACGCCAAATTTAGTTGAGAATTGGTAGAGTTAGAGCCAAAAAACTTTTCAAAAAGTGTCCGTCCGTTATCCGTCCGCCGTCCGCCGTCCGCCGTCCGCCATACGTTCTGCTCGGGAGGCATACTGGGAGGGTCTGGGGCTCCAGTCTCAACGTCACTATAGTATATCGATCCTGGAGGGTGGCATTAGGCCCTCAGAATTTTGATTTTCGGCCTTGTTTATGCCAAAATTGAGGTTGGAAAGTTGATTGAATGTAAGGGGGACCCTTACAAAAAAATCAAAAAACTTGAATAAAATTTTTTTGAAGCTGTTTTGGGTAAAAACAAAGACAGATTCGGAATCTTCGTCAAAAACTGCACCAAACTAGACAAAAAACAATTTTGAAATTTTTTAAAACCTTTTTTGACCTCTTAGGTGCACTATAAAAACTTAAAAAAGGTTATGCTGCCCACTGGTGATGTTTAAAGTAAATTTGAGTGTGGAGATAAAATGGGCTCAAAAAGTAGATATGATTTGATAGCAATCAACCATAGTTGAAAACCTGGTCTTCATGGGCTTCTACCAGGCCATGGTGTACAAGCAGCTCATCATCAACTTCGTCTTGGGGCAATCTTAAGGATTATTTGCCACAAACTCTTCACCATATAGGTAATTTTGGGTGTACATTAAGAATCTGGTGTCCATTTGCTTCCACCTTGTCATCATGGGCTTCTACCAGGCCATGGTGTACAAGCGACTCATTATCAACTTCGTCTTGGGGCATTCTTAAGGATTTTTGCGCGGCCGAAGGCCGCCTGCCGCGGAGGGCAGGGCAGTCAGAGCTCCGTAGGCCGGAGGGCATGGGTGCGGAGGCCCCGGAGCGTAGCCTAGCATGCGAAGCATGCTAGGCGAAGCGTAGGGGCCGTAGCACCCGTGCCCGGAGGCCGGAGGAGCTCTGGCGCCCTGCCCGAAGCGGCGGGCGGCCAAGGCCCGCTTAAGCAGTTACCCCATTTTTTCGTCCGAATTCCGCATATATATCCATATATATAATAGAGGAGCCTGTCTTGTCCGTTAGCATGGGGGGCGCCACGGGGGAAGCTTCCTGTGAGGAGGTGAGAGTGTTTTTGGGTAAATCGGGGTCAGGGAATACGATTTTGAGTTAATCAGCTTGCACTGACCACGGGAATGTGCTTAAAACATCAAAAAAGTGAGTTTTTTCAATGTTTTGGAACTGCGCAGTTTTGCAAGCTACCCAATCTGGCAATATTTCAGTCATTAGACATAAATTTTCCACACACTTCGGTAAACCACACTAATATTAGGCAAGCTGACCTTACTTGGGTTGGCTGCCTACTTTTTGTTGTCCCTTGAGGACCGCCAGGTGTTTGCCTCTGCATTCATTTGGTGTGGCTGTAATTTGGCCACTGGGTGGGATCACTTAAAAGAGTCAATAGACCACAAAAGAGGCAAAAGCGTGAAAAAAGCTGAGCACCTGTGTAGCAGGACCCACGCAGCCCAATTTCAATTCATTCAGTCCATTTCCTCCTCCCCCCCCCCCCCACAACCATTTGCCTTGCTCCCATGTAGGGCGGTGGATGCCAGATGCTTTTACAGGCCTATTTAGGCTCACCCAATCCTCCCATGTAGGGCAGTGGATGCCAGATGCTTTTACAGGCCTATTTAGGCTCACCCAATCCTCCCATGTAGGGCGGTTGATGCCAGATGCTTTTACAGGCCTATTTAGGCTCACCCAATCCTCCCATGTAGGGCGGTGGATGCCAGATGATTTTACAGGCCTATTTAGGCTCACCCAATCCTCCCATGTAGGGCGGTGGATGCCAGATGCTTTTACAGGCCTATTTAGGCTAACCTAATGCTTGCCAGATGTTTTACAGGCCTATTTAGCCTCACCCAATCCTCCCATGTAGGGCGGTGGATGCCAGATGCTTTTACAGGCCTATTTAGGCTCACCCAATCCTCCCATGTAGGGCGGTGGATGCCAGATGCTTTTACAGGCCTATTTAGGCTCACCCAATCCTCCCATGTAGGGCGGTGGATGCCAGATGCTTTTACAGGCCTATTTAGGCTCACCCAATCCTCCCATGTAGGGCGGTGGATGCCAGATGCTTTTAAAGGCCTATTTAGGCTCACCCAATCCTCCCATGTAGGGTGGTGGATGCCAGATGCTTTTACAGGCCTATTTAGGCTCACCCAATCCTCCCATGTAGGGTGGTGGATGCCAGATGCTTTTACAGACCTTACAGGCCTATTTAGGCTCACCCAATCCTCCCATGTAGGGCGGTGGATGCCAGATGCTTTTACAGGCCTATTTAGGCTAACCTAATGCTTGCCAGATGTTTTACAGGCCTATTTAGCCTCACCCAATCCTCCCATGTAGGGCGGTGGATGCCAGATGCTTTTACAGGCCTATTTAGGCTCACCCAATCCTCCCATGTAGGGCGGTGGATGCCATATGCTTTTACAGGCCTATTTAGGCTCACCCAATCCTCCCATGCAGGGTGGTGGATGCCAGATGCTTTTACAGGCCTATTTAGGCTCACACAATCCTCCCATCTAGGGCGGTGGATGCCAGATGTTTTTACAGGCCTATTTAGGCTCACACAATCCTCCCATCTAGGGCGGTGGATGCCAGATGCTTTTACAGGCCTATTTAGGCTCACCCAATCCTCCCATGTAGGGCGGTGGATGCCAGATGCTTTTACAGGCCTATTTAGGTTCACCCAATCCTCCCATGTAGGGCGGTGGATGCCAGATGCTTTTACAGGCATATTTAGGCTCACCCAATCCTCCCATGTAGGGCGGTGGATGCCAGATGCTTTGATTACCCATAAGATTTGAAATTCTGGTCATCAGTAATTTATGTAGCTGTTTCCATATAGTCGCCGTAGGCGACGGCGAAGCTCAACCTAGTCTTATATAATACACGTGATGCCATTTTGGGAGGGGTCTCGGGGCTCCCTGAATTCTTTACTTATACTGGCATATGATAGCTCTATGAATCGGTCTTGACAAGTTATTCAATATTTTTTGGGGTTATCCATGCGCAGATTATGTTAAATATATGAAACAATCGAAAACGTTGGCATTTTTGCGATTTTTGGGCAATTTTTGACTTTGGAACTTCATAGCTCCTCCAATTTTCAACATTTTCTGTCGGACTTTTTTTTAAATTAAAGCTACAACAGTTCTGCATAAAATGAATTGGTTATTTTTCAAAGATTCAAATAAAATATTTGAAAAAAAATGGATTGACTGATGCCAATTTTTCGTATTCTGGCCTACCTAGGAGTCTGATGTTATTGGGATAAATTAAGTATTCCTTCAAGGCAAGTTTGAGTAAGCAAATTCTCGGAGCATGTGATGCATTTTGTCCTGGAGAATGTCCTCATGTCTTCTTGAATTGTTGTTCTTGTGCAGAGACCCAAAGCAGCCCTTGCACAGCCATTTTTGAAAAAAATATGACTTTGAAGATCTTTAGTCATCTTTATTCTGCAATTTTTTTAGCAAGATTCGGGTTGTGTTGGCATAACTTTTAACTAAATGTGGCCGCGCATAGCGCGGCCACTGACCTATATTACTAGTATATATATATATGTGTCCCTGTTGCGCTCGTACTCTGCGGTTTTTCAACGAAATTGGCTGATTTTTTGCATGAAGGTCCGCCTAGGTGGTGGCTCGGGACCATTTTTTGCGCTTGGCGTGATTTTGCATTTTTCTCGCAAAACCTAAATTTTTGATGTTTCAAAACACGAAAAATCATAAATCACTGGTTTTTCAATGAAATTTGCTGAATTTTTGCAGGTACGTCCGGCAAAGTAATATCTTGAAGCTGGCAAAAGGAATTTTTGAAATATTTGTTATTTATCGATTTATTGTCAAAAACCCAAAATCTTGATGTTTCAAAAATTTGAACATGCATAAGTCTATGGTTTTTCAATGAAATTAGCTGATTTTTGGAATGTACGTCCGGGATAGTAATATCTTGAAGCTGGTGAGAGAAATATTTGAAATTTTTAGTATTACTCGATTTATGGTCAAAAACCAAAAATATTGATGTTTCAAAAATTTGAACATGTATAATTCATGGTTTTTCATTGAGATCGGTTGATTTTTGCCATAAATTTTCATCTAGGGGGTGTCTTGAGGTGAGGCCGCGCATCTTGGCAACAGCCGAGAACACCTTGTCTTGCATTGCACTTACACCCTTGTCAATGGGAATGTGGAGAAAGAAGGACAAACTTGGGAAATCCAAAGGCCAGGGCCAGTAGTCTTTGAACTTGGGATGGACGTTGTTCCCCGGCGGAAGTCCTTCTGATCCGCCGAGGAGAGGCCCACAAGGGTGTGTCGAAGGGGCCCTTGGCATGCACCGATTTCACTGCAACTCCTCTTCGCTTTGCCACACAATTCCCAGTTTTCTATCAATAACATAGTTCTAGTAGTTTGGATTCATGTTTGTGGTTAAAACTAGATGCCTGCCACTCAAAAACGGTCATCCAGTATGCTTTTATTGAGGAAAATTAGTGGAAAAGGTGCGTAAAGTAGGACGAAAAAGTATCTGGCCTAGTGAGTAGACGTCATGGGCAGCCCCGTCGTAAATCGTCCGCACCTCAGGCTCCATGGTCTCTACAAGGCGGATTCTCCCTCACTCTCAAAGCTGGTGACAGTGAGGCTTTCAGGGGACAACCGAAGGCCTGTGGCGGCTCGTAGTCTTCGGTGATGACGTTGTGCTGGCTGATCAGAGGCGTCGCGTGGCCCAGGTCCGGTCCACGATCTGAAAGTGCTGGGTGTTAGGAAGTACTGGAGAGGTTGGCTGGGAGGCGAACTTTGTCGTGGGTTTGAGGGCCGAAGTGTAGACACAGGACGTTTTGCATCTTCATGTCCCTGTGGGCGATGCCGAAGAAGTGGAGGCTGCGCAGCCCCTTGGCCAACTGCTCCGCCAGCGACGTCCATTCTGCAAGCTCAGTCTCTCCGCTGGAAGGAGGCTGGAGGAGGCAAAGGGGAAGGCTAGAGGAGGGCAAAGAAGGGGAAGGCTAGAGGAGGGCGAAGAAGGGGAAGGCTAGAGGAGGGCGAAGAAGGGGAAGGGAGGGAATGTAAGAAGGGAGGGGCTGATAGCTGATAGGATAGGGAAGAAAAGAAAGAAAAAAGGTGGAAAGCTAGCTACCGGCGTCATTGAAGGCCGGATTGGCTCCTCCACAAGGCGTCCGCTGCAGAACATTGGCCGCGAGGTCTTCGTCGGCCCTGAAAAAGTCCTCTTGCTCATGCTGGGAAGGAAGGGGAGGAAGGAAGAGGCAAACCTCGGCATGACTAGGGCTGCCCACAGGCTCCGCTTATGGCTGAAGAGCCAGAATTCCTGGTCCTGGAAGAAGCCGTGTAGGTGCTCTGGGCGCGCCTGCAGGGTGGCCAGCTTCTCCACTTCCTCCACAAGCCGGAAGTCTGATGCCGGCCCAGCCTACATTCAAAACACATTTCACATTAGGCTTAGCTGGGATTAGGTGTTCCATAATTGTTTTGGGGCAGATCATGAATCCATTTGTGAATTTTTTAAAAGTTAGAGAGTTTTTTTCCCATCAAAACTTTCAATTTTGGTTAACCATGAGAGACATAATGAGTAGAAAAGATGCAAGCTTTATAAAAATTTGGATAGGAAGAAAGAAGTGTAAATAAGTGAAGTAGGGGACTTTGAGCACGACGGCTTTGGAGGCCTGGCCTTGGACGGGAGGGGACAGCTGGGCGGACTCGAGGAAGCCTTCGCCAGATGAGAGCTCTTCTGCAGATTGCCCCGCCCCACGGCGCACAGCTGGCCCAGTCTTTGCAGCGGCAAAGGAGGAATTAGCCTGCAAGCAGCACCAAGAACCATGCTAGACCAAGAGAAAAAGCCCCAGTGAAAGGGAAAGGCCTACTCTTTGGGGACCGGAGCTGGGCGGAGCGTAGGCTTGGTGTATGAGAGGAGCTGGACTTTGGTGCTGGGGCAGGTAAGGTTGGCCAGCAATGCAGCAATGAATGTTTATGGAGGTGGAGGAGACAGAGAGTGAATGAAGGGATACCTGGCAATCCGTGATCTCTGTGGCCGCGCCTCCGCCGTAGAGCATGAAGACTGTCCCAGCGCGACGGCGATTCCCCAGGCGCTGGTAGACGACGAACTTGTAAACGGGGGCGGCGGCAGAGGCGAGGAGCTCGCGCGTGACCACGAGCCCCAGGTTCCACGCCTCCTTATTCCGCGTTTGTCCCCGCCGCCCACGCGGTGCCCTGTCCTGCCCATCCAGCCATGCTAGTCTTTCTCATCAGTCACACCTCCCTCCAGCTACCCTGCAGGTATGGGTGGAAGGAGAGGTGGAGGAAGCCGGAGGGAGTGTTGGAGCCGGCTAGAGTTCCCGTCTCCGAGGCTGCGATCACAAGCCGCCCTCCGCGAAGCTCCACCACCTCCGCCTTTCGCTTGGGCTGGCTTCTTGGTGGATGCTGAATAGGTTCTGGGCAATGGAGTGCCTAGTGCTGTCCAGAACTGCGGGGAGGACGAAGCACTCCTCCACCAAGCCTGCTGCGGCCAAGCCCTGTTGCTACTTCCAAGCTCCCGCCCTTCAATCCACCATTCAAACCAGCTTTTTATTGCTCCCTTCAGAGATGCCTCATCAAAGAGTCAGTCCGAATATTGTCCCAAGCAACTTCCCTCCCTTCCTACCAATTGCAGAGGGGGTTGGTGCAGTAGAGGATGTAGCGGCGGAGGCGGAGGCTGGGGAGTGGGTCGGGATTGTTGAGGACAGGGTATTGGGTGGCGAAGGCTGCTCGCGCTGTCTCCACCACCCCCCGGAAGTCCTCGCTGATCTCCAGCAGCGGGCAGGTTTCCTACGGCCGCGGCGGTGGGTTGAGCCTTCACACCTGTTCAACCACCTCTCTATACCTCCAGTCCTGCTCCATCCCTACTGACTCCGCTAACCGGAAGGTGTCCAGGAAGTGCTCCAGCTTTGCCTTGGAGATCGATGCCTGGCTACTCAGCTGGAACTTCTACAGGATGGCCCAAAGCTCCAGGCAGGATTCCACGGCCATGTGCAACGATGCGGGCTTGGCCATGTCCAGCAATTTTCTGAGGCATGAGGCTGAGCTTAGTTGGCTGTCCAGGGCAAGCGGAAAATAAAAGCACTAATCAGTGAGCGAGATGAAAATGAAAGAAGCAACGGTGGTCAGTGCGGCTTGGAGGGCTTCTTGAGAAGGGGTTGTGGGTGGAGGAATTTAGACGAGGCGTCGTCTGGCCTGCACGAAGAAGGCGTAGGTGTGATTCTCCGCCGTGCGTTGGCGGCTCCGCCTTGGCTCGTACAGGATTCCGCTCCTTGTCCAAAAAGACGGCTGAAAAGAGGGGAGGGCGTAGAAAAATGGTCGATGGAAAGAAGGAAGAGTGACCGATGGAGGGGCGGGGGATGGAGGGATTAGTTAGGCTCTTCAAGAGGAAAGCCTTGGCCAGGACGATGAATGGGCAGCCAGCGCTTTCACTGATCCCTGGTGCTGCCTGCAGAAGGGCCTGTCTATTAGAAGGGAAAGCAGGGGACAAAGTGGGCGAAGGGGCCTACAAAGGTGGGGGTACGCGGATAATGTGTTTAGCGATTAGATGAAGGTCTTGCTGGGCGGCAGCAATCTTGGCTTGGAGAAGGCCGCGATAGTCGTTGGATGCGTTGTGGGAGTGGTCTGTCGACATGGCATTGCCAGTTCCTGGGATCCCGGACAGGCCCCGCGCATACTTCCGCGCCAACTCGAGGTCGATCAGTCGTCGCTTCGTGCCTCAACCAACTGCTGTCTATCACTGTAGGAGGGTGGGATGGAAGAAGGGCTGGAAGCAGAGTAGGAAAGAGGCACTTGCGTAGGGCCGGCGTCTTGGGAGGGGCTGGGTTTCCAGGCACAGTCGCCCACTGCATAGCAGGGTTCTGAAAGTTGTGCGCGCCTAGAGGGAAAAGAGGGGAAAACTACCAGGTTTGCGTTCGTGATGATGGTGGGGATGTTGGCACTTCGGGCCCAGTAGCCGATTCGATATTGGAAGGTGCCAGGATTGAGCTGAGAGACGTAGATAGTGCCGAGGACGAGAATCTCGTTGATCTAGAGCCAGTGGGTGTCGTGTGGTAGGGGAGGGAGGAAGGGAAGAAGGAGGGGAACCGTTCGTAGGATGGCGCGCATCCAGACAGCGAGACGCCGGAGGTGGGCTGTCTTCTCCTTGGCCGAGATCACGTTCTGCGGGTAGACTCCGCTCGAGGTTGCTTCATAGTATTGGACTGCAGGATCTCCTTGTTCGAAGTTGTGCTAGCTACCAGCAATCCGAGCAGGCCAACAACTGAAAAGTGGAAGAGGGTTGACCAGATGAGGCTTGGTCTCTTGAGTTGGCTACTGGGCGGAGGCTGTGGCACTGCAGGTTGGTAGAGAGCGGCAAGGACGAGGACTTGGTTTCCAGCTACGGCCAGATGTTTGCCCTACAGAAGCAGTGAGTGGCACTTTGGTTGGCTGGAAAGGAGGTAGGGGTGGGAAGAACGGGAAGATCGTTGATGCTGCTGAGGAGCTGCTGTACGGTGATGTTGGGGTAGAGGGGGAGCTGAACTTTGGCAAAATAGCCCACTTCCGGCTCCTCGCTCTTGGTGATCGGTATAGCGTTACTGCTCCCTACACTCCTCCGAGCACCCTCGTCACCACATTCGTCTGTCCATGCCCAGCCTCCAATCATCACTCATATTTACCTTTTTCATTGAAGTGTGACAGTGAAATGCTGAACCAGTGGGCAAGCAGAAGTTGTCCTTTCTGACAGGAGCTTAGCTATGGTGAGCTTGGCTCCATTGAAGTAGACCGCTGGAGGTTGCTTCGTAGTATCGGACACTCGGATCCCCACTGGGCGGTGCCTTGCTCGAAGTCCTGCCCGAAGTCCTAGTAGTAGTAGGAGTGTGAATGCAGAAATTCGGCTGTCTCCAAGGCTCAGGGCCAGGCCAGAAGCGGGTCCTCCGTGAATGGTGTATTTCAGGTCGATTGACTTCTGGTTTGCTCCCGAAGAGTTCCACATCCGCTTGCTCTGAGAAAGGATGGATGCTGCGCTAGAAGTAAATGTAGGGAATTCAAGCCTCTGAAGGCTTTGGGTTCGCTGCCATAGCTCCACCAGCCCTGCCTTCTTGTGCCTTCAATCATAGATAAATGAATTTTTATATATTATAGAAATAGAAAAAAATTTAAATAGAAGCTCTGGAATTCCTCTGTCTTACCTCACTTTCTCCCCTACAAACATGCGCCCCTACAAACCGGTGAGTCTTGAAAAAGCGCTTCAGCTGAGCGATTGACAGGAATTCCTAAGTAGTGCCCACGGCTACAGGCAGGACTACACCTCGTCATGTCCTGACAATTTTCGGCTTCGAAATACGGAGCTCGGCTTCCTAACCAGCCAAACAAAAGGCGGCCTTGCTGACTCACAAACCATTTTGGCGGCAAAAAGGTCCTGTGAAAGGGGCTGCGGGTGGAGAGAAGGCTGCAAGACACCGCCTTCTTCTCTCTTCCGCATTTTCCCGCTCTAATCTCCGTCCTTTGTCCAGCAAAAGGGCTTGAAAGAGCGGGAAGGGGGAGGGCATGTGCCGTTTGTTGTGACTTTGAGGCCCGGCCAAGTATGCTGGCACGCTAATCTCTCAAAATCTCCCTTTCCAAAGGGCGTGTGCTCAGCATGTTTGGCTCTTTTGACATTTCACATGTGCAAGCAGCTGAAGCTGATCTAACACAGACACAGTTAATGCACCGAGTTCCCCAAAGAGTAGTAAGCAAATGCAAGCATCAGCACAAGTGCCAAAGCAACTACTTATTCGTATAGTTTTGCTACCTTTAATCTGAGACTAGGAGACAAAACATTTAGGAAAGCATGCAGTCAAAGTCAAGCATTTGGATCATTGTTCGTTTCTTTTAGTCATTTACATCGCTCTGGACACATTATGCATTGCCTCGGGCCCATTTTGTTTCCTTTTGTGCTGACCAGACACTATTCCCTTTTTAGCATCAAAAATCAATGCATGTTTTTCTTCCATTCCTATATCTTATCACATATACAATTTTGGCCTTTTTGTCACAAAACAACAGCGCCTTTGAATGAGGTGTGAAATGCAAAGCAGCACAAGCATAACTCGCTGATTAAAGCTGGCTCATCTCCTGCTCAGGTTCAGCAGGCTCCAGGGTGTGATCATAAAGAGCAAATGCATCGTCGGCAAAGACGAATAGGGCGTTGTGGGCGTCGGCGAAGTGTTCCTCGTCCCGCACGTGGCGTAGGACGCGGCCAAGAACCAGACGCATGCCGTACTTGGTGCCCGACAGACGATCTGAGGCCAGACCGCGTCGCTGCAGCCATCGCACCAGGGCTGAGCCGCGCACTGCTCGCGGGTGCACCTCCAGCCCTTCCCTCAAATGCTTCACTCCTACATGTCTGGATGGAGGCGTAGGTTTTGCTGATGATCAAGAAGAAGGAAATGTCGCATAAACGCCGCATTTCAATCAACAACGAAAAATAGTGAGAAATAGAATTTGTTTGAGTTCAGTGAAATTGCTTGCGCTGAACAAATTCAAAATTTGAAAAACGCAAAATCAAAGTTTTCTTTTCTCGTTTCTATCATGATTGATTTTCAGAGCGCAATTCTGCACTGAAAGGAAGAAAAGGGCGCACCGTATATTCTCGGCAACGTCCGCCAGACAGTCGGTAAGATGATGGCGGACAAACTCTCGACAGATGGCTCTCGTCACTGGGTCCAGCTGGTCCTTGGGCGGGAGGACGAGCTTGGCCGAGGCCCCGCGCCAGTGCCGCAACCGTCGCCTGGCCCAGGCCAGCAGCGTTTCCGGCTCTGCGCCCAGCAGCAGGAACCCCGTGGAGCCCTGGCCAGTGGGGAGGAGTTGAGCAAAGGGAGGAGGAGGAGAGGAAATAGAACGAGGCCGAAGGTGAAGAAGACATCTAGCAGCTGCAACTGGGACAGCAGGCCGCTTCCTGAACTACGCCCTATGATCTCACCGCCCAGCACGAACAGGTGCTGCAAATTCAGCTTTTCTCATGCAAACTAGTCATAAATCGCAAAATTGCTGAAATTAGATTATGACTGTTTTTAAGGAAAATCGAGGATGATAGACCTCTCATTTTCCATACATTTACAAAATACGAATAAATGGTAGAATGAAACGGTGTGAGAGTACAAGGATCATGGCGACGCAGGCGGAGGCGGTGAGCATGATGTGCGCGGACAGATCGTCCGGCTCCTCCACCTTCTGCGGCTGCCCTGCCTTCCTGCAGTTTCATCCTCCCTCCTCATCCCTCCCACCTCATCGCTGCCCAGTTTCCTGAACCGATTGTAGAGGGCCAGAGCCCTTTTGCAGGCCGTCCGCTTGCGCGGGGAGCAATTGGCCTCCCGTGGGCAGGTGAAGGCCTCCGTCTCCACGGAGCTGAGGCGCTCGCGACGCGGCACCAGACACTCCCCTTCCTCCTCCTCACTCCCGCTCTCATCCTCAAATCACGGCTCCTTTGTCCCATCCATGGATGAAGCTAGCCAACGCTGTCAACGGCAGCGGGCTTGGGCTGACAGTCCTCGATGTCGGGTAGGGAGTCCATGGTGGGGACGAGGGCTCGGGAGGCTCGCTGCTGAGCCACCAGAAAGCCTAGCGCCACCAGGCTACACACCAATAGGACGCCTGCTCTCAGCAACTTCTGCAAGTCAAGGCTTTGAAAAAAGGTAAAGAGTCGTCAAATGATTAAAAAACCTGGGCTTCCTCGGCTAGGAAGTAGTGCAGAATGGTAGCCGTGATTTGCGTCCTGAAATGTCATCCCTTCAGTCTCTGGAGAAGCTGTAGTTTGCAGAAGAGACCCAGCCACGCCAGCAAGCATAGGCGTGCGGTAGCCCAGCAGACAGCAGAGGGAGCGGGCGCGAAATATGTAGAGGCAGACGGGGACGGCGGCGGCCCACAGCCACTGGCCAAACCAGCCGCCCACACCCAGCCACCACCACTCCTCGCCCAAGCCCAGCACCACCTTCACCAGGGAACCCCTCCTCTACCCTCCTTCACCCCTCACCCTCAGGAGCCCTAACCGAGGAGGCCAGCAGGCCTAAGGTGAACTGGTGCGGAAGGGAGTGCTGGCGTTTGTGGAGGACCAGGACGGCTATGGTGAGTGTCTGGAAGGAGGGTGGAATGATGGATGGGTGAGGAGAGGAGGAAGTAGACGGCGAAGAAGGCGGAGATGATGGCGGTGTTGAGGCGGGCCTTGTGGAGGATGCGCTCCACGTCCCCGGCCTCCAGGGAGAGGAAGGTGCTGAGATGGGTGGTGATGTAGAGCCAGGGCCCCGCCACCAGGGTGCTCAGGGCTACTCCACGAGACACCTTCAGATAAGCTGTATTAGCTATTGAGACGTGCTAAGCTATCATCTAAATATACTGGAAGCAGTTTTCTGGCATTCAATTCAGCAGAAACGAATAAAGTAAAACTAAAAGTTCAATTTCAAAATTTAGTACCTGCGTCGATTGTGGCATGAGTTGTAGGCACAAAGTTTACAAGAAATAAATCTTATTTGTTAAAAATTTGAACTGTGTTTTTATTTGTTTATCTATTTCGTTTACCCTAGCTAAAATTTGTCATTGAGTATTTTTAAGAAAAGAACGAAAACTCGATAGGGATAGTTGAAAGTGAAACTCAGATGTGAAGCAACGCACTGTAACTGAAATTAATTCGATGGCCAAATTTCCAGGCCTGAATCGCCTTTAGCTTGTGGTGAAACAAGCAAATGAGCATTCCGCTAAACCTGCTGGAGAGCAACGCGATAGTAGGCGGCGTAGACGAAAACGGTGGGAGCAGCGGGCAGGGAGCCTAGAAGGAAGCCGAGAAAACCCAGCCGCCCCACCTCCTCCCCAGTCAGCAGCTCTTGGCACAGGAAGCGGATCAGTAGTGGCAACAGCAGACCCTGTCAAAGAATGAGCTCATCTTTCAGGAGGGAGCAACGGATTGTGCGCAACTTTGGCGAGCACGAGTGCAAGTATGGTGACGGGGAGGAAGCCGGGTTCTTGTTCACTGGTGGCTGAGGAGGGTCGATGGAAGGTGGAGCCGAGGCCAAACAGGGCGACGGTGACGAAGGCCGAGGCGAAACCTTCCAGGATCATGTCCAGCGTCTCCGGAATCCCGCCCAGCCACGCGTCCACCGCCTTCCCTGCAGGCCAACCTCTCCTCACTCACCCCCTAGAGGAGGTGAACTCAAGGCCCTCACCGGCCAGGCCTAGGATGGTGGCGGCGCACATGGGATTCTCCAGCACCGAGCGAGCCACCGAGGCAAACATTGAGCTGCTGCTGGACGCCGTTTTGCCTGCCTTCCGTCGTGCCCCTATCTGGAAGCTTTTGTGGGTGGTGAGGAAGGGAGGAAGGAAGTGGAGGACCTCCATGAGGACGAAGCCGATGGGACCGAGGACGGCCAGGGAGATGGGGATCATCATGTAGAGGTACTGCGCATTCTCTGCGCCCAGCTTGGGTCCGTAGACGCCCAGCACTGCAAACGCTCACCTCAGCTATTCTTACGACACCTCCCAAAAAGGAACAAACACAGTGGAACGCCCAAGGCCAGGTCGTTGCCCTGGGTGGCGAAGATTCCGTACAGCCTGAAACAGCAGTCCTTTCTTCTGCAGGGAAGGGAAGGCGAGGAAGATGGAACCCGGCTTTTTGTATGTCTTCAGAGAGGAGGAGGGTGAGGCCGGCGGTGACGCTGAAGACGATGACCTTGGCGAGGAAGAGGAGGGTGAAGAAGAGCCAGTGCAGGCTGCCGAAACTCAGGTGGATGAGACTTTTGATGAGGATGGTCGGGGTGAGGAGGTAGAGGATCAGCGTTTTCACTCCTCCCATCGTCTCCTCCGTCACCTACAGCCAGCAGAGTTTTCTCTTAACTCCCCTGCGAGGAGCATGAGAGGAGCAGTACAAGACCCAGGCGCATGGTGATGTAGCCGGAGGCGATGAGCGTGAAGCATTGCACCAGAACTTTGTACAAGTTCTCCAGCTCAGCCCCGCCCACGGCTGCAGCACCGCTTGATGTTTCGTTCATTGCGCTGATTTTGGAGCCTGACAGTTCAAAACAGTGTAAGATATGCTTTGAAGATAATGAAATCCACCTTAAGAATTAGTCTTTGAAGGATGGTTCGAGCTAGCTTGTTTAGAAAAATGCCAGACATAATAAGCGGCTTTGGCTAATGCCTGAGCTGAGGGGAGGATTCTCTAGTCATAAGGAGTGCAGCAATAAGCTGCAAATGTGATGGGAACTAGCATCGCTCATGCTTCTCCCTTTCCAGGGCGTACATACTCCCCCTACCCCCACAACCCTTTCTTCTATCGATCTGTCTTAACACCGGATGTATGCTTTATCACAGACTTTGTAAACAAGCCTTTTCTCAGCAGCTCTATTGGAAAAGGAAACTTTTCCAACTTCGTAGTCTTTCAATTTTCTATCCATCAAACAAAACCGCTCAACGAACCCTCCTCAACCAGCTTTGCAACTGCAATTCAAAGTGGACCCAGTTTCAAAAGCGCGCCACCTTCAAACTCCCGGGGCAAGGTCAGCGAGCATGCAGACGGCGACCTCTGGCCTGGGCTCTGTCAGCATGCCTTCAGTCTAGGAAGAGGGCCGGGGCGGGATGGACATCAAGGCTCTGGTGGCGGAGACGGTGAGCAGTCCGTTGGACCTCTTCCTCCTCGGCGTCATCGGCTTCATCTTCTATCGCATCCTCAGGAGACAGTGCTCTTTCTCCCCATTTGCCTTCCCAAATCTGAAAGCGCAAAGTTTGGCTCCTTGTCAGTTTCGGGCGGGAGGAGGCGCCGCCGCCTCCGGAGCCACAGCTGCCGCCGCTGGCCAAGCAGGACCTGAGCCTGGAACAGCTGAAGGCCTACGATGGGAGCAATGAGGAGGGGCGCATCTGCATGGCTGTGGACGGCACCATCTTCGATGTCACGCCCATGAAGCGACTCTATGGGCCCGGTGTGACTTTCTTTTTTGTGCATTCTTTCCCTTTTGGAGAAGCTGGTGGGTCTCTGAGAAAAGGGCCGGAATTTTAGGCTTTATTCAATTCATTCCCTTTTCTGAGAGATCTACCATCTTTTCTAGAAAGAAAAATGAGAAAGGCAAAGAAGGCATTCAAAGTGAGCCCCAATTTGAGAAGGGCCGTACGGTCTGTTTGCGGGGCGCGATGCCTCGCGCGGGCTGGCCAAGTTCGAGATCACGACGGAGGCAGTGCGGGAGGCCTACGACGACCTATCCGACCTGGGCGCCTACGAGCGGGACTCCCTCAACGAATGGAAGACTCAGTTCACCGGTTGCTCCCTTCCTCTCTTCTTCCTTTGCTCACAGATGACACAGACTGGCTGTGCAGAGAAGTACGACATAGTTGGCCGCCTGCTGAAGCCCGGCGAAGAGCCCAAAGACTACTCTGCCGAGCCTGAGCAGGAGTCTGAGAAGGAGAAATGAAATTGATACCCCCTATCCAGTCCTACAGCAGAGAGGCAAATAATTGACGGCCAATGTTTGAGCAAGTTTCATTCCACTTTAGCCAGACTCACAACGTGTAGCCCCCAGCCAGCCTGATACTCACAACGTGCCGATATTTTGCCGAAATATTTATGCTAGCTTTCGATTACCTGCAGGGTGCTGGATTTGTCCGTGTCCTTAGCTGTCGGCAGAGGCTGGGTGAATAAACATTTCCACTCATTTGAACTGCCACACGCCATGCTTTCTTGTTCTGTAGAGTCTTCTTTTTGCATTCACAGCAGTTTGAAATAGATAGGAGTCTAGTTAGGCCCAGAAAAATGGCCTTCTTCCCTCGCATGCTGATCCCGGAGGTGGCAGAGAACTGGGCTGACGAGGCTTGGCTGGAGGGAGGGGAAGGGGAGGAGGGGCCATTAAGGCTACTGGAACAAGCCCATCAGGAAACGCTCGACCGAATCGCAGCCCAGCACGCCAACGACCTTCCGCTGGGAACTTCAGAGCCCAAAGTGGGTTTCTCAATCATCTGGCTCATTGAACAAACAGAACATTAAGCAGAAAAACGTAAATTTTTGTCACTTCTTGAATGCATCGAAAAACCGATAAAAAATCAGTACTAAAAGGAAGTTGGGTTTGTAGACAGCCTCGGCAGGTGAGGAGGACGAAGAGGAGGAGGAGGAGGAGGGTGAGGATGAGCTGGAGGAAGAGGAGACGGAGTACGATTCTGTGGACCCAGAAGAAATGCAAGCTCCGCCCCTTGATCAGCCTCCCGGCAATGCCCAGATGCCCACGCCTCCACCCACCTAGATCTATCAGCCCTATTTCTTCTTCAACTCTGCTCTCTGAATAAATGCTCCTATCACTGCTGCATTTCATTCTCACTTCGATCTCATTCCATTCAACATATTCATTCCACTGGTTCTAAACAACTGAGCAGAGAAGGAACTTGAAAGCAATGCTGCCGTAAGAACCAAGACAGTATGTCAACTTCAATACCCGAGCCAAGCCTTCTGGCTTTGGGCACCGCTGCCGTCAATCTCCCCAGGGACCAAAACCTCCTACACCATTCCGACTCCAGCTACAACCTCTACCGCCTTTCCCTCCCTCTTCTACAGCCCATCTGGTTCCCTTCCCTCTCAACCCCCATCAGTAGCCTCAATCTCAGCCCTTGGCACAGCTGCCCCCGAGCCCCAGCCTCCCACGAGGAGCTGGACTGGGGCCAGGCCCTGGAGCGCCTGGACGAGCAGGCTCTCAACAGCCTCATCACCTCACCCCCAGACCCCAGACCCCATCTCCAGGATGCTTCTATCGTCCTGCAACACCTCCTCCCCTGTCCCTGGCTCCTGCTCAGGCCTGACAGCTCCCTGGAGCTCCTGCCTCAGCCCGCAACTCCAGCCTATCCCCACCTCCTTCTGCCCACTCTTGCCATCCGTGATGTTTCCGACGATACTCTAATCTTCCTGGCCGCGAGGAGTGAAGGAGAGCGGTGCCTTCGTCGAGCTGCCGATTGCCAACCCCAGTTGTTCCGGACAGAGGACGCTGATTTCCGCCTCCTCTTCCTCCTCTTCCAGCTGCTCAGCCTGCTCAGACACTGCACTACTGCCGGTCTTCGTCTGCCCCGCCTCACTCTACACCACCTGCGTCTGCTGCCACATTTCTGGCTCCAGCTTGACCTGCCCTGCCTCCTACAAGAGGCTGTCCAAGCTCAGGAGGGGACAGCTGCAAGAGTGGTGGAAACTCAGCTTAGTTCAGCCGAGAGCAGTGAGAGGTTAGCAGTTGAGCTGATGGGCTTGGAAGAGGTGGATGTGGAGAGCTGGGACAGGGAAGACTGGAGGGAGTGGCGGGAGAGGGAGCTGTGGAAGGCCACGTCGGCTTGGAGCAGGGGTCGCCTGTCCAACCTGGACTACCTGCTGCTCCTCAACCACTTTGCGGGGCGAACCCCGGGTGCTTCACTCCTTACCTCCGCCCCAAACTCCAAGTTGAGAAACAGGTGATGTGCAGGAGACCCGTCCAACCACCCGCTGGTGCCCTGGGTGGTGGACTTCAGCATGGCGGAGGGCGGCTGGCGCGACCTGAAGCAGACCAAGTACCGCCTCGCCAAGGGCGACGCCCAACTGCACAAATCCTTTGCCACCGGGTTCCTCAACCACCATCCTGGGTCCTTTTCCAATGTCTCCGACCATACTACAGGCCAGACCACGTCCCGCATCACGTCCCTGAGCTCCTCTCCGATCTCGGCTACTACGTCTATCTGGTATGGGCTTATTTTGGCGACTCCGGGAGCTGGAAGCACCAAGTAAGAAATTACCATAAAACAATCATCCAAAGGCCTCATTCCTCCTACCGAATGGAAGCAGAGTGTGGACGAGACTGCGTGAGACTGTTGCCAGGCTCGGGTGACGGAGCAGGAGCTGTTGTGCGAGCACGTGCGTTCGCGGTGGGTGCCCGAGGAGTACCCGGCCAGCATCCGCCGCCTCTACGACTGGACGCCCGAGGAGGCCATCCCGGAGTTCTACACCCAGTCCTCCATCTTCACCTCTCTTCACTCCGATCTGCCCCACCTCGCCCTGCCCTCCTGGACCTCCAGTCCGGAGGTCAGCCCTCCTAGACTGTCTATTCAAGCCCATAGTTTTGCTCGCAGGAGTTCGTGGCCTGGCACCGGAGCATGCTGGAGTGCGACTGGGTCTCCAGCCGCCTGCATCACTGGATCGACCTTGTCTTCGGCTACAAGGTTCTCTACAAAGGCCCCTCTTCTAATAATATTCTTCCCTCCCACTCCAGCTGGAAGGGGAGGCAGCAAAGGAGGCCCTGAACGTTCAGCTGGCTCTGGCCAGGCCGGCTTCGCCCACCTCCGCTCTGGCGCCCCACCACGGCCCTGTCCAGCTCTTCGACCGCCCCCATCCCAAGCGCTTCACTCAGGTTCCAGCTCCAATGAGCATCCACTGTCAAGGAATGTATATTGGACTGGAGGCGAGCAGTGAGGTGCAGAGCATGGACGATGCCTTTTCGGCTCTCCTGGCCCCCTTCCTGGAGCTGAGCCTTCAGCCGCCCCACTCCTTCCCTGTCCAAGCCCAACCCACCGACCTCCTCAGTCTGGCTGCTGGCATAGCCTCAGTCAGCTTTTCTTTCCATTCAAAGCGATAGGCAATGCCAAGTGGCAATCCTACGCAGAAGTCGGCGGAGAATGAATCGGGCGACGCTGGTGAGGAGGAGCTGCTGAAATTGGCCCTGACAGTGGTGCTGGAGCTGGCTCAGCCGCTGCCTTTTCGTGGCCTGCCCAAGTCCGCCTCGTCGCTGCTGCGTTTGGCAGCAGCCCGCAGTGTTTGCCGCGACTACCCTCAGCACATTCCACGGTACTCCAACCGCAATCTTATTCCGGATTTTCGAAAATTCAAAAATCGAAAAATTCATTCTCAAAATTCCTTCTTTATAAACAAGGCATACATTGCCTGATTGAGCTGTCTTCGGGAAGTAGCGGAGAAGCTCTTCCGTGGCACTGCGGATAAAGCCTGGTCGCTGGAGCACTGCCTCCAGCCCCTGCTCAGTCCCATCGCCTGGCCACAGGCCCTCCCCGTCCTCCACCACCTCATAGCTGCCGCCCGCGCCCCTGCTCCTCATCGCAACCCTCTCGGTTTCCCATTGCCAGTCTTTACTCCTTCATTGTCCAAACATGGACGATGATGCCAGCTTTGTTAAAGATACTGGTATCATCCTCCATGGTCCAAACCATGTCGATTTCAACATTTTTGCTTCTTTTTTGTTTTCGAAAACCACAAAAGGACTGGCAGAAGCGGGGGAGGAGCGAGTGCGCCTGCTCAGTCGCTGGCTGGGCACCGGGGGCCTGGACGCCTTCCGCGGGCCCGCCCTACACCACCTCGCCGCCTACGCTGCCTCACTCGCCGGTGAGGCCTATCTCTATCTCCTCCCCCTTCCTCCTCCTCACCACCTCCAGCTTTCAGAGGAGCCCTGCTCAGCTCCACTGGCCCTCTGGTCCCTCTTCTCCCCGCTGGCCGCCCGCCTCCCGCACCGCCTGGCCTGGCGCCTCTTTGCCGGCCCTCTCAAGGCTGCCCTGGAGCCAGGAGCCCCAGCCACCCTACGCCACCTCAAACTCTACCACCGCTCCTTCCTCCTCCAGCTCCTCGTCCGCCTTCGCACGGCTCCCTTCCTGGCCCACCTTCTCCCGCTCCTCATCGCTGTTTCCTGATATTTAGGAACTGGGGAGGATGAAAAAGCGGTGATTTGAGGCTGCCGTGGGAGAGCGCGAAGGTCAGCTGCTATCGGACGAGGAATTTCTGGCCCGTCTTGGCCAAATAAGGCCTGCCCCGCGAGCCTCTGTCTCTCCCCTCATCGCTAAGCCCTCCGCTGCCAATCTTTTGGAGGAAGAGGAGCTATCCAGCTTCCGCAGCAGCTCCCCAGGGCTGGCCATCACCTATCACGGTTCTCGCCTCCTCCAGTAGCCCTCTATTCCCCTCTAAGCTTCCACCTCTGCTCCAAGCGGAAGGCGACGGCGAAGAGACAGGGGAGTCGGAAGCAGCGGAGACGGAGCGGTGGAGCGAGTGCGAGGAGCGCAGCGTGGGCCTGGCCGAGGTGGCTCGGGAGAGCCTGCTTTGGCTCGCCGAGCGCCTGGGCCCAGTGCTCACGGCTCGCCATTTGAGCCCTGCCTTGCTTCAGGCTGTTGGGAGGCCTAGGGTATACGATGCTTCTTGAAAGGGCTGCCACTGTTCAGGTGTGTAGACTGAGCGGGGAGAAGGAGGGTGAAGGCTGTCTGATGGGAGTTCTGGAGCTGTTAAAAGAGCTGGCCTGTCTGTACGGGGATGCTTTCATCATCCTGCACTACGTCCCGTTCGCCGTCGGTGCCCTGAGGTCGGGACGAAGGTACCAATAGAGGTGGAGTGGAACTGGGGACGGATGATGATTATTGAGATTCGGGAAGGCGGAGGAGGAGAAGGCCATGGGCGCCGTGGCCGTCTTCAACGCCTTCTACCCCTTCTTCAGCGACAAGCAGCTCATGGACAATCTTCAGGCTTAGAATTGTCTCTCCCATCCAAGATGAAAAAGATAACGATAGCCTTTTTAGGAGGTAATAGTGGACGCCATCCTATTCCCGGCCGTACGCCTGCTCTGCTCCCTTCGCATTCAATTCTCCAGCTCTGAATCCAGGTCATCTAGGACCTCCAAACCCTTTCCTCCTCTGCTAATTCTGGTTGGCATGGAAGACGCGGTCTGGCGGACTCTCTCCTGTCCTTAATGGAGGGTATCGGTGGTCGCATCGGGGGCGAGAACTTCAAGCGGCATCTGGCAGCGCCCATCCAACGCCTCCTCTGCACCTACGACGCCCTCTTTCACCTCCAGCATGGGCAGGTTGAGGAAGAGTGATTGGAGGAGGGAAAGGAAAAGGATGAGGGCAGGTGATGCCGAAGGAGGCGACGGCTGACAATCCGCCCGGCCAACACCAGCTGCGGGCCATTTTCACCCCGCCCTACGCCGCCCAGATATTCAAACTATTCGCGGAGCTTTGTGGAAAGTAAGCAAAAACATTGTCAGTGAATCTGGGTCATTCACGTAGGGCTTTGTGAGACGAAAATCTAAAAATTTGGCTATTTTATTAAAATAAGTAAATAAATAATCGATTGCCATATGGCGAGGCATTGGGAGGGGATTGGAGGCGCTACCTGGAGCTGAGCCTGCCGAACAGCGAACTGCTGAGCAAGCTGGTGGCCATGGGTCGCTGGGCCTCCGCCGACCCCTCCACTCCCGCCCTCCCCACCAGCTTCTCCTTCGCCTCCCTCAACACCTCCCTTGCCTCCTCCAACACCGCCTCCTCCCTCTCCTCCACCGCCCTCCAACAGCTCGGCCACTCCCCGCGAGCTCTGCGCGGCGCTTGGCTCACCTACTGGGATCGCGAGCTCGGTTCCAGCTCTGCTTTCTTTTTACCCAAAAACAACTCTCTAAAAGCCTCTTTAGTTGTTCGGAGATCTTAAAAATTCAAAACACCACGTCTGAAGAGAAAGACAAGCTTGCAGCTCGAGAGCGCGGCTGTCTGGAGCTGGGCCAGGAGCGTCTGGCCACATTCGTGGGCCACAGCGGGCCCATTCGTCAGCTGGAGTTCCTGGACAACGAAAACTCCTTCCTCAGCACCAGGCGCTTCTCTTCCACTACCCCCTCCTCCTCCTCAACTCTAAGCCCCCTTGCCAGCCTGGACAAGAAGGTGAAGCTGTGGTCGCTGCGCAGCGGCGGCGACGGCTCCTCCAGGCTGGAGGCCCAGTGGAGCTATCGCGGCCATCGCAAGGCCGTCCAGGACCTCCTGGTCTCCGAGCCGCTGGGCCTGGTGCTCTCCACGGACGGCGGCAGCCTGCACTGGTGGGACCCCTATCTGGGCTCCCTTCTCCACGAGCTGGAGGCCCCGCTTTCTGCCGAGATACTGGGCTAGTCCAATTGAGCCTGGGGTTGGGGGTGATTGGGGGTAAGAGGATGGTGGTTTGGAGGCCTGGGAGGGTGGGAAGGGGGAGGGGCGGCGGCGGCCTGCAGCGATGGAGTGCTGAGGCTGCTGGACCTCCGAGGGGGACGATGGGCGGGGGAGGTGAAGCTGGGCCCTGCTCCGGTTGTAGTCAAGGGACTGGCTGTTCAGCCAGCTGAGCCGCACCACGTCGTCTTGATCACCAATCCAGGCTAGTGTTTGCGTCGAACGATTTATTTGTTTTTAGGGATTTCTGAGGCTTTCATTTGGCTACTGGCTTAGCGGAAACTAAACCATGTTTCAGCAACAATAGTTGCGAAAAAGTGGCTGCCTGTTCTGTTTCCATTTTACTTGGTCAAAATGTTTCTAACTCCTAATCTGATGAAAAAATCAGTGAAAGATGGGAAAGGAAAATAGACTACAGGCTGTCTGACGCTGGTGGATGTGCGGATCGGGCGAGTGTTGGCCAGCAAACGCATTGCGGACGCCGAGATACAGAACGTTGGCCTTTTCCCTTTTAGCAGTCTCAGGAAGCCTGGCTATATGACTGGTGTACAGCTGAGAGCAGTTTCTGCGGATGCGTTCAGTCTGTCAGTTTCTGATGGCGCCATCTCACTCTGGGCTTTTGCCGACCTCTCCTGCCAAGCTAAGCTTCCAGGTCACTCTATCTTTTGCCATCTTTTCAAGGCTTCTTCGGACAGGCTTTATCTTCTGCAGTTTTAGCTTGGTCATAGAAATCATCGAATTCTTTTGTTTACCAAACTATAGTCAACTGTGACAAGCCATGCATTAGAAGAGAAAACATAGAAAAACACTCAAATCTGGGGGCAAATTGGATAGCGGCCGCCTTTTTAGGGAATGTGGAGGGGCTGAGCTGCCTGGATTCGTTCGATAGCCAGCTCATAGCCGGGTATCAGGGAAATCGCATCCGTCTCTACGATTCATTGGAGAGGGAGGTTTTGAGAACCAATTTTGGGATCGGGTGATTAGTGATGCAAAATTAACAGGCCAACTATAAGGATGTCAGGCTGCGAAACGACATATTCTCTGGAGGAAGTTTGAGCGCCCTAAGGGTGCTGCCACTGACCAGAATATTTCTATGCGGCGCCAACAATGGCACTATTTGTGCCCTGGCATAGAAAGTTTGTATGATTTATGCCTTTGAAGTGCCATTCCAGAAATTTAGGCTAATCCAGTTCCAGTTTGCAGTGATCTCCCAAGCTATCGCAATTAGCTATAAACAAAATGCTATGGTGTTGTGAATATTTCTCATCTTTGTAAAAGATTCCTGATAAAAGTCCAAAAGTATGGCAACAGGAGAGATCAGCATACTCTGTTCTGTTCGCATCAAAAGCACTGATAGAAATATGGACAAAGTGAGCATCTTCTATCATAGCAGGCTACTGACACAACGCTGAATAGGGGGGCAGTTTGTCGATGCTTTTTTGACACATTCCACAGCTGCTGCTGAGTGCCTATAGGCAATGTACAGGGGAGCATAGCTCTAGTTCACTTTCCTCACAATCTGCTCCGTCTCAGTGGAGGTCGAGCAAACTGGCTCCTTCAATGGCAATTCGATAGTATTTCGATCGAGAAAAACAGAAAAAAGGAGAACAGTTTTGGGAGAGGCGAGGAAGTGATCGGCCACCAGAAGGCGATAGAAGAGGGCCAGGTTGACGACAATCATGGCCGTCAGCCCGCCGCTGCCCAAGGCGAAGTAGAGGGCGGGCAGCAGACCGCGTCGAGACAGCACCCAACGCAGCATCCAGCCTATCGTCAGCAGTCGGAACACCACAAAGCTCCCTGCAATCTCTGCTCCAGCTTCGAACAATTTTAATAATGACCATTCAAATGAAGTTTTTGGCGACAATTACTAAAATTCACAAACAAAAATATTTTGCAATTAGCATTATCGCTTAAGAAAAGAGAAGATATATATAAGTGTGGGTAAAATGGGCGGTAATTGGGCAGGGGTCAGGAGAGGGAAAGACTGACTGTTCTAGAACTTGATGTCTTTCATTTTTTGGGATAAGCCCAAAGCAAAGCCACTAAAACTAAGTTTGTTGAGGAGGCAGAAGGAACTAGCCGATGTTGCCGA
Organism: Ptycholaimellus sp. GST1_10; assembly: GCA_030248095.1. Classification (NCBI taxonomy): domain Eukaryota; kingdom Metazoa; phylum Nematoda; class Chromadorea; order Chromadorida; family Chromadoridae; genus Ptycholaimellus; species Ptycholaimellus sp. GST1_10. The sequence goes on from JASANA010003036.1 coordinate 24,126, forward strand.
GGGAGATGGAGCGGTAGAAGGCGCTGGATTTGGGCAAGCCGAAGATGTTGGTGAGTAGGCGAAGGTGGAGACAGATGGAGTTCAGCTCCATCAACAGAGCCACCGCCACAAAGGCGTACAGCTTGTCCACCAACACCGCCGAGCCGAAGCACAGAATGCACTGTAAACCAGCTAATTCACCGTGAAAAGCAATGGGAAGCAAAGGTGCAAGGAAAAGGGACCACAAAATGGTGAAATAGCAGTTCATAGGTGCGAGCGCTCCGATCATGCCGCAGCATGTCCTGGACATCGTAAAGGAAATAGCCTTCAACAACCGCCCTCTTTGGCGAACGCCTGTACACTGTGCAGAGAGCCTAAAGTCGGAATGACCTAGTGAAAAGAGGCACATGTGGTAGTTGTAGGCATTGGTGGCGAAGATCATGTCCTTCATGGTGTCCGGATAGAAACAGAACCTACACCATCCTCCACTCATCTTCCGCAAAGCCAATAGACGAAATGTGAAAGTCCATACGAAGAGAGAGCCCAGAAGCCGGACACGGTGGAGTGCAGGAAGGAGACGGCCGTATTCCGTGCTCTCCAGGCCTTGCGTCTGGCCTGGTTCTCTTTCGTGAGCCGCGGGAACCAGCTGGCTCTGCAGGGATGCAAATGCTTCCAGGCGCAACATTTCAGGGGATGAAGGAGGGGGAACGTGAAAAGGGCCTGCTCGATGAGGAAGGCGGCGAGGATGAAGGCGCCGGCGCTGGCCAGCATCTTGGCCAGGGAGGTAGCGTAGAAGGAGCTGGACTGCCATTCTGCCACCTCCCGCATTCTGGCTCAAATTTTGGTGGCCAGTTTTTTCTGTTCTACGACATGACCTCGGCCAAACGAAAATTTGAAAAACTAAAAAAGTTCCGGCTAGTGTTGAGAGATGAGAAAAACTGGTTAATAGGGGCAGTAAAGCGTAAAAAGGATGCAAAGGGTTAGTTGAAGCCTATTGAAGACTGCAAGCCAAGGGCTCCTGGGGGCAACTGAGCCTTGGCAACGTCGCCTAGCAACCGAGAAGCTACTGCTTACTCGGAAATCTACATCGATTGCCCTGCAGCGTACATAAAAGGTCATCAAAACTTAGTGGAATATATCTCCTCCTTTTCACCAATCAGAAGGAATCAACTGAAGGAAGGTGGTTTCAACTAAAAGCACCAGCCCCAAAAACAAACAAACCGAAGCAGAACAGCTGATTTCTGGACGCAACAAATTGTGAACAGACGTCAGGAGGACAGGCCCAGGAAGGCGATAAGGCTACCGACTGCCAAACAAGACGCGGTCTCAACTTTGTCACGCAGCAGGGGTCTTGGATAGCAGCCAGTCAGGCGACGTGGAGGTGATTTGTCAGTTTGGGGCACTGGCAGGTGAAGAGCAAATAATGGGCCCGGGATAGAGACTCTTTGAAAAGAGCCATTCAACTGGCTAGGGGGGTTTTGCAGAGGCTTAAAGGGAGGCTCCACCAGTGTGCTGGGCACTTGCCACTGCAGGGCTGTAGGTACTGCTTGCTTATTCCCTCCTCCCACCCCCTCTGCCCCTCTTAACATCACATTCACGCCATACACCCGTGCTCAGCTCACCCCTTTGCATAACTTCTCAGACAACCATGAAACAGCCCCCCTCCCTCCTATCCTTACCCTCAGCTGAGTGCGCCCTGCCCTGATTCATTTCCGCAAGAAAAGAGAAAAGGCAGCTGCGCCCCTTAGGAAGGGAAGGCTCATTGAATAGAAAGCAGAGGGGGCGGCATTTTTCTGCCCCGGCTGAGGCTTGATTGGGCGGCCTAAACGGATAGACGCGGGAGGAGGAGGGGAGGGGGGAATGCAGTAGCCTCAGGGGCTGGCAGTAGCCGCTGCTTGCAATCAACCCTCCACCTTCACTTGTTCACCAGGGGAGCTTCAGCGCCAAATGCGCAGTTGACCTCAGTTGACGCAAAGCTGGCAGGCAGACAACATATTATCCTCAATTTCGGGCTTTCGATCAGAACATGCTTCCAGAATATTTAAAATGCTTTCAAGACCTTGAAATATAGCTGATGTAGCAGTTTATTCTCGCGTTATTTTCCGCATTATATTTCCAGGTCTTGAAAGCATTTTCAAATTCTTTCAAAATCTGGATGCATAGCCTGCTGGAAAGTCTTTTGAGCCTTCCAAGCTGTGCCAAAGGCCAAGGAATGGCCTCAGAGGCGCGGGAGCTGGCAGGTTTCCTGTCCAGAGGGGCTCGGGCGGACCTGCGAGTGCTGGCACTGGACGGCCTCCTCAAGACCTCCACGTCCCCAGAAGCCGCCTCTCTCCTCCTCTCCGACGGCCAACTGCTTCTGGAGGCCCTCTTCGCCCTGCTCCCGTTGCCTCCTGCCCTTCCTTTCAGCTCTATGGAGCCAGTTAGGACGAATGTTGCAGGGATGATGAGGCCTGGGGCCCCGAGGCGAAGGCCGCCAGCCTCATCCTCGTCAACGTCACAGCTGAGACGCGGATCAGGGAGGCCGTCTGCCAGAATGTTGGCAGAAAAACCTCCCAAATGTCCCCGTTCCTCACTGGCAGGGTCCTTGAAGAGGCTGTGGCTGCGGCGGTTGGCGGGGCTGGCGGCGGAGGAGTCGGTGGGCGGGGCCTACGCGGCCAGAATCCTCTCCAACCTCAGCATCGGCCTGAGCGAGGCTCGAAGGGTGAGGCTTCCCTGCAGCTGGAGAAGTGAGGAGGATGCTGGTGGTGATCAGGTACTGGAGGCAGTCGGCTCACAGTTCGTGCGGCAGGCCACCGAGGCAGTTACGCGCCTACTGCCAGAGGCCCGGGAGGATGAGCATGCGCAGGAGCTGTGAGCGTTTTTCCACCTTCCCTTTCTAATGAGGCTCTTTCATTCCCTTTTTGACCAATTGAGTAGAATTTTGCCAGACCAAAGATCCGTTGCAAGGTGGAATGGAATATTCTCTGCAGGTACTCCGGCTATATCCTGCGCAACCTGAGCCAGTTGAAGAGTGTTCGGGATGCCCTGTGTGGAGAGGATCGCCTCTTCGCGCGCTTCCTTCCCCTCACCTCCCTCCCCGGCCCCAGCAAGCGGAAGCAGCTAGCCCTGGACCTCTTGCGCAACCTCTGCTTCGACTCTGGTCATCCTCCTGCACTTCCCCTCGGCGCAGTAGACACAGCGTCCTAATGTCCATTGCAGATCTGCACGAGGCTCTGCTGGGAGGGGATGAGCTGCTGGTGGCCCTGCTGCTGCCTTTGGCTGGCGGGGAGGAGCTGACGGAGGCGGAAAACGACGCACTGCCTTTGGACCTTCAGTACCTGCCGTCGGAAAAGACGCGCGAGCCCAGTGCTCAGCTTCGTCTGCTTCTCCTGGAGGCCATCTACCAGGTTAGGCTTCAAAGATCCATTGATTCTAATTCATCAGTGAATTCATCGATCGATCAGCACTAGCACTAAAATGAATGCTGAATGAAGAAATTGATCCATCAATAATAACGAGTTGCAGCTGTGCTCTTCCAAAAGCGGGCGGGAGCAGTGCCGAAATCGTGGCATCTACTACCTTCTTCGGGAATACGAACGCTGGGAACCCATCGCCTCCCGTCCACCTTTTTCCCTCTCTCCCCAGTCTCACACCAAACACCCCCTGACCTGCAGAGAAGGCAATTTGTCGGGACATCATCGGGCTCCTGATCCGAACGGAAGAGGAGATGGCCGCGGATGACCTGAAGACCCTGCCCGACCACCTCACCCAGCCTGCAGCTGCCCAGCAGAGCTCTTCTGTCATTCGGATGGACGAAATTTCCTCCACCGGTCTGGTGCGTTTGTGATCCGGCGGACGAAATCTCTCCGCGCTGTCGCAGCAAAGTTGGATGGAAAGAATCAGCAATCAATATTATCTGTATGGCAGCCGACAGCAATAACTAATCACAGGATGCAAAGCCGAATGTCAGAGGCGATAGTTGGTGGCCTTGCGCGGGCGAAGGTTGGGCCGGGCCTGAGGGGCTGAGGGCTGGGCGGCCTTGGCTGAGGCCTTCTTCTTGGCCAGCGGGGGGCCGTCCTGATCGGAGGGTAGGAGGGGCGGGGCGGCAGGGCGCTTGCGAAGCTCCGCGAACAGGCTGTCGTACTTCCGGCCCCAGTCTTGCATCTCACGCTGCAGCTCCACCACTGCCTTGGCCTGGGAAACCATTCGACAGTGAATGCGAAATTAGAAGGTTTATTGGGGCAATTTATTTTATTATTTTTGCTTGGAAATATTGACTAGCCAAAAAGTCATCAAAGATTCGTCAGATTTCACTGTCAACAAAAAGGCTGGTTGGTAGAGTTGGAAGGAGCTGGTTTGCTGGAAAAGAGGTGCACAAGTTGGGTCTAGGCACCTGCTCGCTCTCCTTGCGCTGCAGCTTGGCCACCTGCTTCTTCAGAGCAGCCACTGAGGCAGCGTGGGCAGCCCCGCTCTCTCGCAGCTGGCGCCGAAGCCGCGTCACCTCACCCGCCAATCCACCCTCTGCCTGCAAATAAATTCTCCCTCAAGCTTAAGTTAATCAAAAGAAGCGTAAGAGCCTTGGGCAGGGCAGCAGGAGTTGAGGATGCGGCAGCAAGACGACTGGTGCTGGGCCCGGGGGGCTGGGGGGTGCGAACGGCGGCGACGAAGTGTGAGAAGGCGGAGGCGATGGAGGCGGTGGAGGGGTAGAGGCCGCGGCGGGCGGGGCCGAGCATGAGCTCCCCGGGCAGCTCCATGGGGCAGAGGGGGCCGCCGTTGGCGCTGGGGGCGCCCTCCGCGCGGAGGTTGGGCGCGATGCGCTCGTCGAAGTGCTCCATGGCCATGCTGCTGATGTCGCGCAGCTCCTGCAGCAGCTCGTGTGGCCGGGCCGGCTGCACCACGCTCGGCCGAAGACAACGGTTCACCAGGCCCAGAATGCTCAGCAGCTCGTCCAGAACCTGAAGGCGGGAAATTCATGAGACATTTGGCGGCTGAGAGACAAAGATGCAAAGATGGAGGGGAAGATTTGAGCTTCATAGATGGGGCCAGTTTTTACTAAAAGGACACATATGACGTGAATAGGTGGAGATAGGTGGAGTGAAGGAGGGGGAAGCGAAGAAGGGCGCTGTGTACCTTGCCGGGAATGAAGCAGGCTAGACGGACATCAAGGAACTTGTTGTAGGTCATGGAGAGGAGGGAGAGGCGAGTCTCGACGGCGGTGAGGATGTCGGAGTGTCGGCTGAGCGGATGGTTGCGCCGCTCCGACTCCCGGCGGGGGAGACGGGCCTTCACGTAGGCCAGGGTAGCGGCATGGTAGCGCTCGCAGCGCTGGAAGCCTCTGTTCAGCAGCGTCTTCGCCGTCTCGTTCATGCCTTTGCTCACCTGTACAGATTACCGCCTTCTTTGATTATATTTGAAGAAGTGATTTGTCATTTATATATCACTTAATTTTTGATCTTTTTTTAATGTACTCATTTTTTACCATTTTAAAATAAAATGGAATGTAAAATCAGATAAAAATTTAATGAAGTAAAGTTTTTTTTGGAGTTTTGACAATAGATGAAGAATGACATGGCAGAGTAGGGTCAAGGCTGAGTTTTTGCAGTCTAAGGATGAGAAGGAGGAAAAGGAAAGAGGAAGCCCAACTGGTCGGATAACGTTGCTGAGGGTGTCGTAGGGCAGGAAGAGGAGAATCTCCTGCAGTACCTCCTCTGGCAGCTTATCGATGAAACATTCTTCACCCATGGCGGTCTGGAGGAAAAGCTTTTCTCTCTCCTCTCTCAGTCCAGCTTTCAGTGAGCAGATAGATGCACGCGGACTCTTCTAGACCTATACGCAGAGGGCGCACTTTTGGCGCACTCCAAATCAGCAATCGATGACACTACTTATCTCATTGACACCGCCAAGAAGTTTTCATATTTCGAAAAAAACGTTTTTCTTGTTGCTCATTTAGAAGCAGAGCCCCTTGAGCCTCTAGGAAAAATGGAATACCCGCTCTGCGCGTCTGAGTCCTTGGGGCACAGGGCAAAGGGGCAGGGGGGGCGGGGGAGGGATGCGGGGGGAGGGTAAATGCGTATGCTGAGCGGTCTGTTGGTGCCCTGCTATGTATAGCTGGAGCGAGGCAAAGTAGGGGCGGGCAGTGAGGTTGGAGAAGAGATCAACTGCAGCAGTGTGCCGTTGCGGAGGCTGACAAGGCCTGCACATGACTTGGACAGCTCCAGGGGCCATGGCTGAGCGACAGCGCAACTCCGCCCCATCTCAGGTACCTCTAGCAAACCCGTTGGCAGCACATTTGGAGCCGTTCTGCCTCTGTTCTGTTGCACCGAGAAGCAGAACAGAGACAGGAAGCCTTGTTACGAGTGGCTGAGGCCAGGCATTGATTGAAAAGAAACTAATGAAGAGTGAAAGTGGAGGTGAAGGAAGGGTGCAGAGTGGGAGTACGCAGCTGGTGGACCCGTACCCGGCGGGCCAGGGCGTGCGGGTGGAGATCAGCGAGGGTCAGGAGCGCATCGGCGAGGTCGTCTGCTGGGATCCTGCCACCAAGGTTCCTGCCCCCTTCACCTATCCTCTCCCAGACCAATGCCCACGGCCTACCCCTTCAAGGTCATCATTGTCCGCTGCCCCATCCCCGGCGAGGCGTTGAAGAGCATGCTGCACGTGATCAACATCAACCACATCAACTCCATCCACGTCCTCCCCGACGAGGCGCCCCCGGCCTCTGCCCAGCCTCCGCCCCTACCCAACGTCGACCTACAAAAGGTCACCTCCTCTTCCCATCTTTCCTCCCTTCACCCCCAACTCAGCCGCAGAAGCTCTTACAGCAGCGGAAAAGGTTCGAACGGGAGCTGGCCAAACGCAATCGCTCCTTCATCAGCGGCGATGTCAGTCCACTAGGCCAGAAACTCTTCTTCGCCCTCCAGAAAACGTTGCCTCCTTTCCTCCTCCTCCTCGTCCCTCCATCAAGGTGGGAGAAGGGCTGCAGACTGGACGAGGTGCGATGGGAGGAGGAGCGTCTGGTGGTGCTGGGGGATGTGGAGATCCTGGCGCCCTACTGGGAGAAGGACGTTTGCTCCCTCGGCGAGGCCGCCAGCCATCCCCCCACCGCCGCCTCCACTGCCGAACGCGTCCGCAAAATCGTCCCCCTCCTCCTCCAATTCTCTCTCCCCCTCATTTCATGGCATGGCTTGTTCAGGTGAAGCGAGAGCGGGAGAAGCTGGAGGCGGTGGAGGTTGGGGTGAGCGGGGCGGACCCGGCCATCCTCAGTGCCTCCCTCTCTGCCAGCCTCCCGCCCACGGCCGTCCTGGAGCCGAGCATGGGCCCTCGCTCAGCCTCCGACGACGGGGCCGCCTTCGTCGACGCCCCCGAGGACCTGCCCCTCCACAAGCCCACCACCATCTCCGCCTGACCTCACCTCCGCCAACCAACTCTGCTCTCACAAAGCACCCCCCTACATCAGCCAACAACTCTCTCTCTCCACCTACGCCTCCTACTCTACCTACCCTTCGCACACTCTCCTTCGCTCTCTTTTCCTATCTCTCCTGCTGGATCGGTGACCAGAGTTCCCAGGCCCTTCTGCTCTCTCAGCAGAGGCAGTGTTCCAGTTAGTTCCCAGCGATGCGCCTCTGCGGCGCCTAAACACTCCAACTCTCACTTTCCGCTCCCCTAGAAAGCCAACTGGAGGCAGTCCGGATGAATGATGCGTGCGGCATTGTTGTCCGCCTTAGCAATTGTTAGCCTTCGTGGCCCTCTACACCCCTCTGGTTTTGCTGCTTTGTTGACCCCTTCCAACAGTCTCTAGAAGCATTTTATGAATTGTGAGCTTTTATCTCGTCTCACCAGTGCTAAAATGCCCCTCACATTTCTTCACCAGTCACGCCACTCCAGCCTTTGTCCCAGCTAAATACAAGGAATTAAAACAGAAAGCACACTGCAATCATGAAAATTGCTGCGTTTATTATTAATTGCGACGCATTCCTATCTTAAAATTGTAAATAATGTTGTTTCGTTAAAGTTTCGATGAAAATTTTCTAGTCAGGGATTTTCATACCGGCCAACTGACAAATCTGCGAATTTCCAAATTTGTTTGAATATCAAGTCGGTTAAGTGGAAAAATATTGCACATGCACCAAATTCAAAACGCATTGCGAAAATAAAAATTTCATATTCTAGCTTGAGGGGAAAACAAAAGGCGGGAATGTATAAAGATGTTAGAGTTGATTTTCGTTGAGTTCTCCAGATCGTCCAAACAAAAACGTCTAATGCTCTTATTCTCGCATTTCAATTTTCATGGCCTCTAAGGCTTTGCTGTTTATCCCAGTAGTGTTGCAAGGTGTCGTAAGACCATTGCTCAAAAAGTACCTTCGTTCCCAATAGGCCTCAGGTATGGTGGGGGTTAGATTCCAAAATTATGATGACGCTGAGAAACTTTTGAAAATTGGCAATTTTGGAAAATCGCAAGAAGGTCCTGGAGAGTGATGGTGTGCCAGAGACAAACAAGCCTCCTGCCTTGTTTTTATCGCTATATCTTTGTCTTACGCCTTGCCGTTTCCCCTTTATTCTCTCGAAATGCTTGTTTTGTCTCCGTTTTCTACATTTGGTAATTTTTTCCACTGCTGCCGCTCAATCCTTGCGTCATAGGCTGATGTATGGCTAGTATGCCTAGTGGCGTGATGTGAGGCTGAGGGATTGCGCGACTTCTGCAGCTGGCGGGAGAGGGGAGTAGTGTAGGGGATTCCAATGAGAGACGAGGGGTGGTGTAGGGCTGCCTTGAGAGCACACAGCCGCTGTGTCCAGCACGCTGGATTAGCGAGGGGGATGTGGAGAGGGGGCACTGGGGGCATGCTGCGGGGGCAGTGAGGGGCAGTTGAGAGCTGGGCGGGAACCCACTGTTGGTCATTCCACCGCTGCACAGGGGGCGCTGTCGGCTGCCTGCAGCGACTCCTGGGCTGTCAGAGAGGAGTGGCTTAGGGTGTATTTGGAAGTGGAGGGGGCAGGGCGGGGGGTGTGAGGCAGAGGGAAGGGGGGTGAGAGGAGGGGGTGGCGTGGGGTATAAAAGGTGGGCGCGAGGGCAGCGGAGGCACATTTGAATCGCAGAAGGTTCCAGTACTCAAGCCAGGGCAGCGTTTCCTGAAGCCAAGCAAGACAAGGACGCAGCACAGCCATGTCGCCGCCCATCCTAGGCCAAGGCACCGGTTTGCTCCCTCCTTCTTCCCTCCTTCTCTCTAGTCAGTAGCTGGAATATGACGCGCCAATAGTGGACGATGATGATGAAATAGGCAGCTCATATGAACATAGACTGCCGTAGCAGGTTTGTGTTGAGTTGAGACTAGGTCATCGATGTCTAGACAGCACCAAAGAAGCTCTAACAGATGATTGATGCTGGAATAAGCGAAACAGCCTCATTGTCTTGGGGGATTGGCCAATAATACGATGACGAAATGAGGGTGAGAAATGAGGGTGGGTTTGAGGCAGTGACTCGGACAAGACGGTGACAACGGGCGGTGTCGGAGAAGAGCGTCGTCGAGCACGTGATGGGGCCACCGATGCCATGCTCAAGGAGTTGGACAAGCTCTCACTCGTTCATCCCCTCCCTCTCCCTCTCCCCCCTCCCTAACTATCACCCAATCGGATGCAGAGCGCTCTCGCGGCCCGTCCCAGCGTAGGCTGTGCGGGGCGTCCCATCGCGCTCATCGCCAACTACTTCCCCATCACCTTCGCCAGCAACCAGCTTGTCGTCGCCCGCTACCACATCGACATCCGCCATCCGGGCAAGAACCGAAAGCTCACCCAGTTTGCCTCCTTCTTTTTCTCAACTCCCTCCCTCCAAAATTCCATGCACCTGGACCGGTTTTTCAGGGACGAAGGGCGGCAGATCTTCTGGAAGGCGGTGAAGGAGAACCTGGGGGAAGGGAAGCTCATCAACAGCCCCTACAAGCTCGCCTATGATGGCAAGCACATCGCCTACGCCGTGGACTCCCTCCGCTTCCCCGACGGCACAGCCTCTGGTTCCCTCTCCCTTCTATTCCCTCTTCCATCCTCCTTAGTCCTCCTTCGGAAGCGGATTGGTGTTGCAGGCACCCTGGAGGTGAAGGTGCCGCTGGAGCGGGACACACGGGCTGAGACGGACATCAAGGTGGACTTCAACCTCGTCAGCAACCAGGTTCCCTCCTCCCATCCTTCTTCTCCTCCTTTTCCTGCTAGGATGTCCGATGGGTGCAGGTGAACCTGACGGACCTGAAGGGCAGCCGAGTGTCCTCGGAAGGCGGGGAGCTCAGCGCGGGCGCCATTCAAGCCATCGACATCATTTTCCGGTTTCAAAACTACTCTCCTTCCTTTCATATCGCCTCTTGCCCTGAACTTCTAGATTACTTTAGAGCCAGATAGGACTGTAGGCGGTTAAGAGTTGAGTTGTTTTTGGCATTTGAAATTTTTTGAGCGGAACTTATTGAAATTTAAAATGATATATCAAAAAGTTGAACTGGTAACAGTAGATATAGGCATAAAACCGTGGCCTGAAAGTCTAAAGCAGGCTTAAGTATAGAAGTTATAGTAGTTTGTATAGAAATTGGAAAAAATGGTGATTGACAATAAAATTTTAAGAGAGCTTTATTGATAGGTTCAAAAGTTGGTTGCCGAAAAATTTTGACCCCCCTTTATTATATTTTTTCTCGAAACTAGACACAATTCTTAGACTTTTGGTGCCCTATGAGGGTGCAAAACTCGAAATTCGATTTTTGGCGTTTTTTTGAAGTTCCAAAAATGGCCGATTTTTCAATCGCAAATAACTCATGAATCTCTGAACGGATTTTGATGATTTGTCAACCATTCAAACCGTCTCAACGAGAAGAACATTTTCTTTTTTTTGATGATCTCTCTTCGATCAAGATCTGCAGAGTTATTTACAACAAACTGGTTTTCACAGTTGTCAAAATTCGATATTTTTTCAGTTTCATCGTAAAAATATCCCCAGCGACGGATGAGACCCATTTTTTCTGAAAATTCAGGTGTTTTTACCTATATCTACCAATCCATGGCTTCGGAGACCTTGGACCAGTAGAGATATTTGAGTTTGAAAATGAAAACTTCCGTTTTGCACCTATGTTATAACATAGGCAAAAAATTGATGAAAATTTTTTTGTCTCAAAATTTAAATTTTTTGACCCAGTAATTTTCTTCTGGCTTGTATTCATACAGTTGTGTGGTTTTTAGCTTCAGTTTTTACGCTGGAGCAGTAAAAAAGACAGGAAGGTTTTGTATGCTATAACACTGCCTATTGGGCTGGCGTGAGCGGAGCGCTAGCGGAGCGGTAGCGCCCAGCCCCTCTTATCGAGCAACACAACTAATTGCAGGTTTCCCAATGTTTGGCAGGCTGTAGCGCATCCCAGAGACATCGCAGAGCTCTGGAAATAGGCTCAATCGACGCGCCGTGGTCGAATTGTGGGGGGTCTTTTTTTTGAAAACCTTTTTTTGTCAATTATTTCGAAACTTATTCTTAAAAAACTGTTTCAAAAAAAATGTCCCGTGTCCGGGTACACACCGACCGTCCGACCGACCGTCCGACCGACCGTCCGTCCAACAAGTGTTGCAGACACTTGGGCTACCTCTGGGGTTTAGATCTCAACGGTTCTAGGGTAAATCGATGCCGCTGAGTGTCATGGCACCTTTAGTTTCTGCATATTCTGCGTTGTTTTGGTCGAAACATCAACTTATTTGGTAGAAATCCATTTTTTACAATTTTCTGATGTTTCTGATGTTTTTTTCTAATTGATTTTCTAGTGTAATTGGCCTTAAAGAGGCAACATATAGGTATTTTTGGACGTAGATTACGATTCTGGCACCCATTTGCTTCTAACTTGTCTCCATGGGCTTGGACCAGGCCGTGGTGAACAAGCAGGCCATCATCAACTTCATCTTGAGGCCATTTAAATGGGTTTTTGGCCTTAAAAAGGCATCATATAGGTATTCTTGAACGTACATTACAGTTCTGGCACCCATTTCCTCCAACCTGGTATCCATGGGCTTGCACCAGGCCGTGGTGAACAAGCAGGTCATCATCAACTTCATTTCGAGGCAATCTAAAGGGTTTTTGGTCTCAGAAACAAGAGCATATGGGCAACTTTGGATGTAGATTACATTTCTTGTGTCCGTTTGCTTCCACGTGGTCTTCATGGGCTTGCACCAGGCCGTGGTGAACAAGCAGGTCATCATCAACTTCATCTCGAGGCAATCTAAAGAGTTTTTGGTCTCAGAAACAAGAGCATATGGGTAACTTTGGATGTAGATTACATTTCTTGTGTCCGTTTGCTTCCACGTGGTCTTCATGGGCTTGCACCAGGCCGTGGTGAACAAGCAGGTAATCATCAACTTCCTCTCAAGGCATTCTAAAGGAATTCTGAGAATTCTTCTCAGAAACAACAGCATATATGATATGTTGGATGTTGATTACATTTCTTTTGTCCGTGTGCTTCTACCTCGATTTTTTTGGGCTTCCAGCAGGCCATGGCGAACAAGCAGCTCATCATATCGCCAAGCCAATGTAACAATGGATTAATTAATGATAAGAGAGCACCATACCTTTTTTGGCAATTGATTTGGTCATAATGTTGTTGGCTCCCGGCTTTAGTAAAATAAATGTAAGTAATTTTTGAAAAAAATTTAGATCCAATTTTTTTTTCAATAGTTTTAAAAATATCCTATTTATGTAGAATTAGATCAGGGCATACTTTTATAATTAATTTTAATTAATTGCAATGGACATAGGTAGCAGATTCAGTTAAAAAAAATTTGTAATGCCAATTTTTTTTAATGTTTCTACAATTTAGTTAGTTTTTTGGTCAGGTGCTCTCGTATCATTAATTAATCCATTGTTACATTGGCTTGGCGATAATTTTTATTGTACACAAAATTCACAATCTAAGGTAAAAAACTATTTTTTGCTAAAAAAAATGTCATCCACTTCAGTCGCAAGTAGAATACAATTAAAGCTGAATAAAAAATTTCCCCCACTTCAATCGCAAATAAACTGAAGATAAGAGATACTTTTCGGGTTATTATTATAACCCACTATATAATTGTTATAACATAGGGAAAAACAATGTCAATTTTTTCTTACTCAGGCATTGAAACTGAAGCTAAAAACCACACAGCTATATGAATACAGGCCAGAAGAAAATTACTGGGTCAAAAAAATTAAATTTTGAGACAAAAAAATTTTCACCAATTTTTTGCTTATGTTATAACATAGGGGCAAAACGGAAGATTTCATTTTCAAACTCAAATATCTCTACTGGTCCAAGGTCTCCGAAGCCATGGATTAGTAGATATAGGTAAAAACACCTGAATTTTCAGAAAAAATGGGTCTCATCCATACTTGTATGGGGGTCAGATGCTAGGGGGGGGGCGGGGCGCCCACGTATGTCTTTTGGGGGGGCGGGGGGGGCCGCCCCCCTAGGTACCCTCTACGTGGTACGTCTGTGGGGGGCGGGGGGTGCGGGGGGGGGGCGGCGTGGGGGGGGGGGGGGGCGGGGGGGGGCGGGGGTCTGAGGGGAAGGAACGTATGTCTGTCATAGATAAATGCACCAAAAATAGGTATATAACCATCAAAATTTACAATAAAGTACAGCTTATTGCTACATTAGCAAAAAACAAAGCAACTTTAGGCAAAATAGGAGAACAATGCCAAAAATTGAACAATTTTTGTAAGGAAATTTTTTATTTTTAGGGTCAGCCAGATGAACAATTTTGGCTTGGCAGACGTGGTACGTCTGGCCCCCGCCCCCCCCCCCCCCCGCCCCCCTCTACCCCAAAGATTCCCCTGACGTGGGTAGGTCTGGCGCCCCCCCGCCCCCCCAAAACGCAAAATTTTGACCTATGACGTGGTACGTGTGTGCGCCCCCCCCCCCCCCGCCCCTCCCCGCCCCCCTCATACATCTATGGTCTCATCCGTCGCTGAGGATATTTTTACGATGAAACTGAAAAAATATCGAATTTTGACAACTGTGAAAACCAGTTTGTTGTAAATAACTCTGCAGATCTTGATCAAAGAGAGATCATCAAAAAAAGAAAATGTTTTTCTCGTCGAGACGGTTTGAATGGTTGTCAAATCATCAAAATCCGTTCAAAGAGTCATGAGTTATTTGCGATTGAAAAATCGGCCATTTTTGGAACTTCAAAAAATCGCCAAAAATCGAATTTCGAGTTTTGCACCCTCATAGGGCACCAAAAGTCTTAGAATTGTGTCTAGTTTCGAAAAAAAAATATAAAAAAAGGGGGGTCAAAATTTTTCGGCAACCACAGTTCTGAGTTTTTTACCTTCTCGGTAAAGCTCTCTTAAAAAGAATTCAATTTCGGATTTGAAAATTTCATAAATTTCCCATTTGAAACCCCCAAAGTCCAACAATATCAGCAAATCCAAGCTAAGAAAAAAGATACGAGGACTATAATTAAACCCCAAAGCCCTATTTTCTGATCACAAATCTTAGCTCCCAAGTACAGTGCCTTGCATTGCAGCCAGCAGCTGTCGTGCACGGAGTTGGAGATGGCGAAGCACTTCTACCCGCACAAGAACAGCGTCTTCCCGCTGGGGGCTCAGGCGCTGGACCTGGGTCGCGGGATCGAGATGTGGACGGGCTTCCAGACCTCCGCCCTCCTCTGCGCCTCCAACAAGGCCCTCCTCAACGTCGACGTCGCCCACGCTGCCTTCTACAAGAAGGACATGCCCTTCCTTGCCTTCCTCGAGGAGGTCCTCGGCGGTGGCGGCGGCGGTGGAGGCGGCGGTTTCCGGGGAGGACGCGGTGGAGGACGCGGTGGACCGAGAGGTGGAGGACGCGGCGGAGGCATGGGAGGCAGTCGCGGAGGAAGCTTCAGCGCCGGGGCCCTCAACCCCGACTCCGTCCTCGACTCCACCATCGTCCGCGCTGCCAACAGCGCCATCAAGGGCAAGGGCCTGCGCATCCGCACCCTCTACACCCGCACCAAGAAGTCCTACAAGGTTTTCCTCTTCTTCTCCACTCTCTCTGCCTGGAGGGGGATGGAGAAAGGGGTTGAGGTGGTGGGGATGACGGAGAAGCCAGCCTGCGAGATCACCTTTGAGCAGGAGACGGAGCAGGGGACGAAGACGATGAGCGTTGCCCAGTACTTCGACAACAGATACGGCAAGCTCAAGTACCCCCGCCTTCCCTGTCTTCAGGTTTCCTCCCTCTTTCCTTCCTCCTACACCCATACTAGCACAAGTCCATAGAAGTCCTAACAAGGTGTTCTCGGCTGTTGCCAAGATGCGCGGCCTCACCTCAAGACAACAACTAGATGAAAATTCATGGCAAAATTCAACCGATCTCAATGAAAAACCATGAAAAATACATGTTCAAATTTTTGAAACATCAAGATTTTTGGTTTTTGACTATAAATCGAGTAATACTAAATATTTCAAATATTTCTCTCACCAGCTTCAAGTTTGGGCTGGCGCGAGCGAGCATTAGCGAAGTGTCCCAGGCCCTCTTTTCGACCCAGGTGTATGTTTTGAGGGTTATTGCCAGATCTTAATTTTGATAAGGCGGTCGCTCGTCACAGAAGGCTCCAATTGCTCTAATTCTTTCACCATTGGAAAGAGCAACATCGAATTGACTATAGTTTTTCTTTTGAGTTTTGCACAAAACGTTTGATTTTAGGGTAAAAAACGCAAAAAACCATATGTCCGAACACCTTCTTCTCCTTCTTCTCCGCATCTATTCAATGGACAATAGTAGGTATTCATTTCTCCCCCCCCCGCACCCTCCCCGGCTCTGTTGGCCTCATATATTTCTTCAATCATAGCTCTTTAGTCACACCATGGAGCCATATGCACCAGTGGTGTAGTGGTATAAGCGATTGGACAGCTAAATGAAACTGGCAGGTTTGAATCAAGCTCAGTCATTCTTTTGAATTTTGTGCCTTTAAAGCTGAGAAAATAACTGGTACAATAGGCAGGCCAAAAATCGCGCTAAGCATGAACCAAGAAAATATCTCAAAAATTTGTTAGTTTGCCCATAATTTTTATTTTTGAAATTTTTATTTTTTTATTTTTGAAACTTTTGATATTTTTTATATTTTTTTATGTTTTATTTGTGATTTATTTTTCTAATAAAATTTATTTGTTGATCTATAAAATTTGTACTAATACATTTTATACTATCTTAAAAGTGGAAGAAATATCTGGTACCATCAGCAGGCCAAATGTAGTTCTCTTTTCTCCAAAAGTTGCAATTGCCTCGAGTAAAAAGTCAAGGAAATACAATTTTTACTACTGGAATCTGCTGCGTCATCTGCATTTTGGATTTGGCGCGCATGGAAAAAGACACTGAACTGCACGCCAAAAACAAAATGCAACTGTCCAAGCAGCAGATTCAAGTAGTAAAAATTGTATTTCCTTGACTTTTTACTCGAGGCAATTGCAACTTTTGGAGAAAAGAGAACTACATTTGGCCTGCCGATGGTACCAGATTATATATATTGGGCTGGCGCGAGGGAGCAAAGCGAACCATCAGCGCCCAGCCCCTCTTTTAGACCTGGGTGTATGTTTTGAGGGTTATTGCTAGATCTTTATTTTGATAAGGCTCTAGCTCGTCACAGGGAGCTTCAATCTTTCTAATTCTTTTTGCATTGGAAAGAGCATCATCAAATTGACCAAAACTCGCGAGAAATTGCTGAAAAGTTGCAGAATTGTAGTAAAATTTGTAAAAAACCATTTGTCCGAACTCCTCCTCCTCCTTCTCCTCCTTCTCCGCATCTATTCAATGGATGATAGTAGGTATTCATTTCTTCCCCCACTCATCCTCCCGGGTCCTTGGACCTCATGTATTGAATTTTATTCATAAGTCTTCAGTTAAACAACAACGCATATGCACCAGTGGCATAGTGGTCTAAGTGAATGAATGGCTGGTTGAATCTTGGAGGTTCGAATCCTTCTTAGGCAATTATTTTATTTTGGAAATTTTAAGTTGAGAAAACAACTGGTACCATTGGCAGGTCAAAATTAGATCTCTTTTTTCCCAAAATCGATTGCCCTAAGTATAAATCATGAAAATTTTATAAAAATATGTTAGTTTGCCAATAAATTTTTATTGTATTTTTAATTTTCGAATCTTTTCTCTTTGTTATATTTTTTAAATAATTTTGTTTTCTATTTATTATTTATTTTTTTATCAAATCATATCTTAATATATTTTCGATTCTTTTATGTTTGTTATAGTTTTTAATGAGTTTATTTTTTTATATTTTTTTTCATATGTTATAAAATAATATAAATTTGTATTTATGCATTTTACACTATATTAAAAGTGGAAGAAATAACTGGTACCATCGGCAAGCCAAATGTGGGCCTCTTTTCTCCAAATTTTGTAATTGCCTCGAGCAAAAATTCAAGGAAATTTATCTACTACTTGTGGAATCTGCTGCGTCATCTGCATTTTGTTTTTGGGCGTGCATGGAAAGAGACACTGAACTGCACACCAAAAACAAAATGCAACTGTCCAAGCAGCAGATTCCACAAGTAGTAAATAAATTTCCTTGACTTTTGCTCAAGGCAATTACAAAATTTGGAGAAAAGAGACCCACATTTGGCTTGCCGATGGTACCAGTTATATATATATGTGGACAGACGGACACAAAAATGGGGTAACTGCTTAAGCTGGCCTTGGCCGCCCCCCCCACTCTGGGCAGGGTGCCAGAGCTCCTCTGGCCTCCGGGCATGGGTGCTACGGCCCCTATGCTTCGCCCAGCATGCTTCGCATGCTAGGCTATGCTCCGGGGCCTCCACACCCATGCCCTCCAGCCTCCGGAGCTCTGACTGCCCTGCCCTCCGTGGCAGGTGGCCTTCGGCCGCACAAAAACTAAGCCAAAATGGGCTAATGAAATCATTTCAAGTTAGCTCTAACCAGAAAATAAAAGGCAACGATCCAGGTGGGCCCGCCCAAGAAGGAGTTGTTCATCCCGCTGGAGTGCCTGCACGTCGAGCATCCGCTCAAGTACAATGCCAAGCTCACGGAGGACCAGGTTTCCCCCCCCCCCTCCTCCCCTCCTCCCCTCCTCTCACCCAATTCCCACACCTAACACCCACCCACAGGTCTCCACCATGATCCGCTCCACGGCCGTGGACGCAGAGCAGCGCAAGAACAAGGTGATGGGGATGGTGAAGGATGCCCGGTTCGAGGGGGACCCCTTCCTCCGCAGCTTCGGCCTTGCCCTCAACGTCTCCATGATCAAGCTCTCCGGACGCGTCCTCCCCCCACCCAACATCCAGTACAAGGGCTCCGGCCCCGCCTCCTCCGTGGCGCCTCGGGACGGGGCCTGGCAGACGGCCGGGAAGCAGCTGCTGCTGCCCCCGAGCGACTTCAAGGAGTACGCCCTGATTGCCGTGGCCAACCCAGAGCGCGACCAGCAGGCCCTCGTCAACTTCTGCCAGCAGCTGCACAAGACGGCCGCCGGCATGGGCTGGCCCATCCCTGCCATGCCCCGCATCGTCAAGTACGCCCGCAATGTCCGCGACGTTGAGGATGTCTACAAGACCGTCATCGCCGAGTTCGCCGCCAACAAGACCCGCTGCGACCTCGTCATCGTGGCCATGCCTGGCCGGGACTCCGCCAGCTACATCTCCATCAAGCACTCCTCCGACATGGAGACGGGGGTGATGTCCCAGTGCATCCTCATGAAGACGGTGCTCAAGATCAACCCCACCACCTGCATGAACATCCTCTTCAAGGTCTGTGCCAAGCTCGGCGGCATGCCGCACTGCCCGCAGCCCACGGAGGCTGTGGCCAAGTTCATCTTCAAGAAGCCGACGCTGGTGCTGGGTGTGGATGTGAGCCACCCGATGCTCCAGGAGGCAGAGTCCAACCTGCCCTCTGTCGCCTCCATCGTGGGCTCTGAGGACTTCTACGCCATGCACTATGGGGCCTCCATCAAGGTCCAGCGGAAGAGCCAGGAGTCCATCGTCTACCTGGTGGACCAGATGAAGGAGCGCCTTGTCGCCTACTTCAAGGCCACCGAGAAGAAGCCCGAGCGCATCCTCATCTACCGCGACGGCCTGGCCGAGGGCCAGTTTGAGGCCGTGATGAAGGAGGAGATCGCCGCCGTCCGCCGTGCCTGCCTCAACCTCAAGGACACTTACAAGCCCACCATCACCTACGTCATCGTCCAGAAGCGCCACCACACCCGCCTCTTCTGCGCCCAGCCCAAGGACCAGTCTGGCCGCTCCAAGAACATTCCGCCCGGCACCTGCGTCGACAGCGACATCGTCACCCCCGACGCCTTCGACTTCTACCTCTGCAGCCACTTCGGGATTCAGGTTTCCTCTCTTTCTTCTTCCCTCTTCTCCTTCCTGCCACAGGCTACTCCTGGTTGTCAGGGCACCTCACGGCCGACAAAGTACTTCGTGATCATGGATGAGAACAACATGAGCGCTGACGAGCTCCAGTCCATCACCTACAGCCTCTGTCACAACTTCGTCCGCTGCCCCCGCGCTGTCTCCGTACCCGCCCCCGCCTACTACGCTGACCTCCTAGCCCAGCGCGCTCGTCTCCACGTCAAACGCCACATGTACCTCCCTCTTCCTCTTCCTTTCTACTTCCCTCCGGGTCCATGTCGATTCGTGAACAATAACAATTATTTACAATAATGAACAATTATTTACAATTATTACAATTTTGAAATCGTGAACAATAATCATATTTCATGATTTTGAGTTAAATATGGACTTTTTGGCACTCTAACTGCCTTTAGGGGAAAATATAGATTGAATCCGTTCCGTTATTGGATGAGCAATGATGGTTTTAGTGAATAAGAACAATTATTAATTGTTCACGATTTCAAAATAAGGTTCTGAACAATTAATTAATTGTTCAGAAAAGATTTTTTAAATCGTGAACATTTTCCAACAAATTTTGGAAATTGTTCACGATTTCGAATTATCAATGCAAACACTTTTTCATTACAATATAATGTAAACATGGTATTAAATATAATGTAAACATGGTAGTGATATGTCGAAACATAGTTGAATATGATTTGTGTCAAAATAATTGATAGTTTTGTATATCCTACTTTTATACCTCATATGACTTGAAATTAGGTATTAACATAGGGCAGATGTTTAGTTCATGATTTTGAGACTCAAGAAGTGGCTTTATTGTTCACGATTTTAAATCGAAATTGTGAACAATTTTTGCGCGGCCGAAGGCCGCCTGCCGCGGAGGGCAGGGCAGCCAGAGCTCCGGAGGCCGGAGGGCATGGGTGCGGAGGCCCCGGAGCGTAGCCTAGCATGCAAAGCATGCTAGGCGAAGCGTAGGGGCCGTAGCACCCGTGCCCGGAGGCCGGAGGAGCTCTGGCGCCCTGCCCGAAGCGGCGGGCGGCCAAGGCCAGCTTAAGCAGTTACCCCATTTTTGCGTCCGTCTGTCCGCATATATATATATATATATATGTGTGGTTCCGGGGCCGGGCCTCCGCGGTTTTTCAACGAAATTGGCTAATTTTTTGCATGAAGGTCCTTCTGGGTGGTATCTCCAGGCCATTTTTTGGGATGGGCGTAATTTTTCGATTTTCGCCCAAAACTCAATTTTTTGATGTTTCAAAGTACCAAAATTCATAAATAGCTGGTTTTTCAATGAAATTGGCTGAAATTTTGCATGAAGGTCCGCCTGGGTAATATCTCCAGGTCATTTTTGGTGCTTGGCGTAATTTTGCGTTTTTTTCCCAAAACCTAAAATTTTGATGTTTCAAAGTACCAAAATTCATAAATCGCTGGTTTTTCAATGAAATTGGCTGAAATTTTGCATGAAGGTCCGCCTGGTAATATCTCCAGGTCATTTTCGGTGCTTGGCGTAATTTTGCGTTTTTTTCCCAAAACCTAAAATTTTGATGTTTCAAAGTATCAAAATTCATAAATCGCTGGTTTTTCAATGATATTGGCTGAAATTTTGCATGAAAGTCTGTCTAAGTGGTGGTTTAGGACCTTTATTGGGGTTTTGCAAAATTTTAGATTTTTTTTCTAAAAAACTTAATATTTTGATGTTTCAAAACTGAAGAACTCATAACTCCCATGTTTTTAAACAAAATTGGCTGCAATTTTGCATGAAGGCTGGCTGGAGGCTTTGGACCATTATTTGGGCTTTGAGAAATATATGGGGTTTTCCCTAAAACATAAAATTTTGATGTTTCAAAATTGAAAAATTCATTAATCCTTGGTTAATCAACCCAATTGGCTAAAATATGCTCATGTAGCTTCACAATATTGCTTGGAATAGAGGCCGCGCATCTTGGCGACAGCCGAGAATACCTTGTTAAATTTCCTCTTTTCTGTCTAAAATGCCTAGAAATGATGTTTTTGCATAGGGAAGATGCTTAGTTCATGATTTTAAGACTCAA
>JASANA010003037.1:0-18787 GCA_030248095.1 Ptycholaimellus sp. GST1_10
CAAGTCGTATATTAACAATTCCAAATCTCTGCTTACTTTTGAAAATGGTTGAGAAACCACAGATTGCCCACTTAAGTGACCAACTTTCACACATGACAATAGCATCAACAATCAGTAGCACCTGAACGGCTGAGAATTGAACGGAAGACTTTGGTTTTTACATTCACAAGTCGTATATAACAATTCCAAATCTCTGCTTACTTTTGAAAATGGTTGAGAAACCACAGACTTGCCCACTTAAGTGACCAGCTTTCATGCATGACAATAGCATCAATAACAAGTAGCAGGTGAACAGTTGAGAATTGCACAGTAGACTTTGGTTTTTTGCTTCACAAGGCATATATACTGATTCTGAATCTGTGTTTACTTTTGAAATTGGCTGAAAAACCACAGACTTACCCTCTTGAGTGACAAAATTCCATGCATGCCAATCGCATCAATAATCAGTAGCAGCTGAACAGTTGAGAATTGCACAGTAGACTTTGGATTTTTGTTTCACAAGGCATATATACCGATTCTGAATCTGTGTTTACTTTTGAATTTGGCTGAAAAACCACAGACTTACCCTTTTGAGAGAAAATGTTAACCCTTGCAATGAAAACATTCCTCAATTATTGGCATCTGCTACAGGTGAATGTGGAAGAGGGAAAACGCTCCACGGTCACCTATTGCGCTTTGCGCCACATACTTGATCATCCAAGTCATTTCGAGCAGCCGCAGTGGATGTAGAGGGGGTGTCCTCCCTGGTGCGCTTGCTCTGCTGGCCTTGGCTGCTGCTGACAAGAGGCCGCTTCTACTGGGCCCCCTTCTTGCGCTAGATGTAGGCGATGGTCTCGGTGATGATATTGCACGTCACCGCATGGCTGAGGAGGAGGCCTTTGACCTTCAGCTGCATCTCATCCGGTAGCTGGCCTCGGAAGCGCAGGTCCAGGAATGCCGCGGCAGCCGGCAACGGATCCCAGCCCCAGCTCTGCAACTGATCCCGGCCCTCGTCGCTTGCATCGAGGAACCTGAAAGATGCTTGACTTGAGTTACCTTAAAATGAAAATGATCGCGATAGCAGTGGCAGGCGGGCCCACAGCGATTGGCGGGAGGAATAGCTGGTGTGGACGCTGGCTCTTCTCGTCCCAGAAGTAAACTGTAGCTCCCAACCAGTGGGATCCAGCCCTAAATGGTTCTTTCTGGTTCTGAACAGATAATACTGGCAACAGTGGCGGAGGTAACCGAATGGTCCACATGTCCATGATCAGGTTGAGGGTTAGGTAGGTTGAGCCACCATCTGGACCCCGAGGGTGCGTACTTTGCGGGCGACGGTGGTACGGTGTGGGTTGGCGAAGTGAGGGTCGAGGGATTGGCAGTAAAATAAGGGATTATTGACCACCTCGAATGCCTGGAAATGAGCATTGAGTAGATCGGAGGACAAATGAAAATGGAAATGAAATCGAACAATATTTGGCTGTGCCGCTACCCAGTTCACTAGGTGATGCGGATGTGCTCAGGATTCGCCAAGGCATATGGGTTGATGGAGCGGGACATCAGCGCTGCAGAGGAGGCCGTCGCCACTGCATCGTTGGCCACCTTTTCGGCAGACTGGCGGATGTCCAGTAAGATCAGCTTAGACTCTGTGCTCCAGCTTTAGCTGCTTTGGAAATGCAAAAGGCAAGGCATAGTCGTCCTTGAACTTCTGCTATCGCTCTGGATGATCCCCTGCATGGTGCTTCCAGAAATGTGCGACAATGTTCTAGATGCATTTAGGCAGGATAAATGCTGAGAAAAGGATGAGAGGTTAAGTGAAAGGCACCGTTTATGGTACATTCGCAGATGTCACCATTGCCCATTGGTGTGCGGCTGGACAACCTATTTGCCCTTGCCGTCGATCCATCCAGTCAGAAGAGACTTCCATGCCGGCGATAACTTGTCCAGCCCCATCTTTCACTCTCCCCTCACCTCAACAGGAGCAGGGATCCAATGAAAGACTCGCGACAGCGCACTCACAGCATGGGGTGGGTATGTACTAGTGTGTGAGTGTACGTACTGGTCTGCAAGTCAATAGAATAAAGGTGTGCAGACCTCGTCTATGAACCACTCCGGCGAAACTTCTATTGAACCAAAATTAAGCTCCACCTTGACTTGGGGGGTCCACCAGAGTAGCTTAGACTAACTACTCCAGCTTTCCAGTAAACCAATGATCTTGGGACGAGCCTCGCACCCCGAAGGGATTGAACCCACGCCTGTTGGATAGATGTCAGCACTGATAGTCCGACTCTCTTACCACTTGGCCACTGAGCCCCTCCCCAGGGGGGTGCCGGCGAGTGCGCGGTGTGCATCGTGTGATTGTACACAGAGTTCTTGCCGGTTGAGTGTACTGCACAGCTTATATTATTTGATCTGCAGAAACACCCAGCATACACCAGAAATATGTTCTCACGTAGCACGATTTCAGTACATTGATTCACCCATGATTGAACCAGTCCAGTTAGGATGGGCTCATCTGAACATAGCCAATGCACCCTTCAAACGTGGGCAGAAGGATCATCCTTTCTAGGCGATGATGCATTCGATGATCTCCCACTCAACAATGGTTAACTTGCGAGCTCCTTTGATGGCATGGATGACGGTCTCCATAATGGCGCGGTTGCGAGCGATTGACTTGAGCATGGGGAGATCACCGGACCAGCACACAATCACCCGCCCAACCAGCTGCGTACCACCTTTACTTTTCAGGAATTCGCCAGCTGCAAATGTTTTAAATCTTGCATGTTTTAAGTTAGTGGGCAAGTCAAATATAACCCAGACCATCGTAGCTACAAAGCGGAGCAGGCGATCGATGTTGGGTGTCTTTGAGACAAAGTGGCGGACTGTGAGACGAGTCCCCATCGCACACCACATGCATAGAGCACAGTCATTGCTCCTTGAAATGGAAAAGCTTGGAAATTTAAAAGACCCTGTTCAGCTGCTATTTTTGAAGGCCCAGCTTCCCACATCACAGCTCCCCCTGGGTATTCATGATGATGTAGCCGGTGGCTGTTTAATGGCAGATTATGGGCGGTAGAGCAATGTAGCGGGCTTCCTTCAACTCATCATCGGCGTACCCAACACCATATATATTTTACTCATTATGGCTTCCAAGGAAGCAGTAATGGCTCACGCCTTGTTTCCCCCCCCCCCCCCCCATGGCCATAACCCCCCCACCATGCCGGGTTACCGGCCCCCCCAAGGGGATGACCCCCCCCCCCCCATGAAGGTTCCCCCCCCCCCCCCAAGATTTTACCTATACCCACACACCCTGCGCTAACGCGTCCCCTAGTTGATAATAGGTGAAATTGTGTCTTGGGGGGGGGGGGGGGAAACTAGTCGTCAAAACTCTTGGGGGGGGGGGGGGGAACTAGTCCTCGATTTCGACGACTAGTTTCCCCCCCCCCCCCCCCAAGACACAATTTCACCTATTTTCACCTAGTTTTACTGCTGAGCCGTATCAACTAGGGGACGAGTTAGCGCAGGGTGTGTGGGTATAGGTAAAATTCTTGGGGGGGGGGGGGGGGGAACCTTCATGGGGGGGGGGAAACCTTCATGGGGGGGGGAAACTTTCATGAGGGGGGGTTATTGCTTGGGGGGGGGAAATCTCATGGGGGGGAAACCAGGTGTCAGCCGCAGTAATTTCGTCTGAGATGTTCTTGTACTCCGTGATTGCCTTGGACATCTTCTTGCGTGGGGGGTGGGGGGTTGGAATCCCATCTGAGTCGCCTTATTCGCTAATGAATAAAGAGATACAGGTTGATTAACGGAGTTTGTTGGAGATTTCTAAGGCTCCTCTGCAACCAGCCAGTGCTTGGTTGCCACTGTGGAATTGGTCGGATGGGGTCTAAAGTGTTTGGAGATGTACGAAGTTTAGATGTGGACACAATGTCCAATCCGTGAGGAGTTCTCTTAGGTTCTCAACCTGGTTAGGCAGCCCTGTGTGGAACCAATTTTGTTGCATATGGCTGTGACCAGGCCGATGTGTAAATTTGTGAAGCCTCGTATGTCAAGGGTCCATGTCGAACCAGGGGTTACAGTGGCAATTGCAGACAATTAGTCAGGGATAGAGGATTGTCAAGTATATATACTGCGGGGTCAGCGATCGAATTCCTCTGCTCTCCAGTGTAGAGAGGGGAGTGGGCTGTGCAAGGATTTGTGCAACTGTTGTGTCCGGCTGCAGTTGAGAGGTGAGTGGGGGTGTGTACCCAGTTATCTTTGATCAAGGGGCCATTGGGGGGTAATCTGAAAGCGGCTTCTCAAAGGTCCTGGAAAAGTCCAAACCAAAAGCTAGCGGAAGTACATCCAAAAAGCCAAAGGGGCCTGCTAAGACAAAGAACGAGGCAAAGAAACGAAAGCTACCATGGAAAACAGAAACATAAACCCAGTCCAGTACCGTCAGGGGCCTAAGGAGGTGGCTGACCCTGAGCCTGAGATTGCCCTTGCTGTACGTCAAGTGCTAACGCAGGGCCCGCCACCCGGTGGATCCCATCGCGGTGCCGGTGGACACCCAGTGCCCAGGTTTGGTCACCGGGCCTGGGGAACCCCGTGGGCAGTCCTTTCCAGCCTTTGTGTAGCCATGCCGAATAGTCTATTTTAATGCCCGTGGATTAAAGAGCTCAACCAAAACTAGGCCAAAATTACACCTTTTCACAACCAACCTTCATTCTTGCCTCCAACCTCTTTGACATTGTGTGCGTCACCGAAACATGGCTTCCGTCCACTTTCCCCAACACTCTGTTCGACCCCAATGCAGCCTATTCTACCTATAGAAAAATAGGTCAGCCCAAGGGGGAGGTGTGATGATTGAAACTTGTAAAATGTTTACGTCGTCATTTCTTCATCCACGTTTGGTAAAGACCAACCTATTGCTTGCAAGACATGGCTGCCTAGCCTCTAGTTTTCTAGCTTTTCAGGAATCAATGACGCTCGCGTTCTTTTAAATTTTTATCTTTTGATAATATTTTGATAATTGATTTCATTTGATAATTAGAAATCATGACCAATCATGTCCATAATCATGGCTAATCGTGTCTATCAAATCTGAATCACCCGTTTTCCATGTTAAGCCACGGTGGGATGGCAAATGAAGGCTCATACTTCTGCATCAGCCTTCTTCCATCGTTAGACGCCATGCGCCATCCCGTGCGCGTCCCATGTCTTGTCATGGCAAATCATGGCTCACATTCTGCATCTGGAGGTGCGCATCTGCCGATTCCACGAATGCCACCCGGAAACCGTGTGCAAGGACACTAACAAACAACGCCACTGTCGAGATGGATTCCTGGACAACTAGTATATAGGGGGGTAGTTTATTTACATACACCTAACTTTGGAAATTAATTTCTTCAGTCGACTAGCATCTAGAGAGCTGATTTAAAAAACAAAAAAAAAAAAAAAAAAAAAAAAAAAAAAAAAAAAAAAAAATATAACTTTCAAACAAGGTAGGCCCAACCTTGCTTAGAAAGTGTGGACATTTGCAGCTCAATTAATTGAGTAGATATGGAGAAATTGTCATTTTAGTAAAGCCACTCTAAAAACTAGTTGGGCTGACGGTCAAAAAAAATTTCGTCCGACTTTTGGGCTTCATTTCTCAGGCCTATTAAAAGCTTTGAAGCCAGAAATTTAACACAAATTAGTCCTAAGGGTCCTTAACTTATGTGTAAATTTGCAGAACTCTAGGTCATTCCCGTGGCGAGAAAAAGCCTTTGTAGTTATGTGAGGTTTCCCCCTTTCCTATGATTAAGACTGGTCTGTCCAGTGATATCAGGTAAAAATAAAAAATGGCGTATATCCTAAATTATTTCAAAAGCTATTTCTCGCCACAGGAAAAACATAGAGTTCTGCAAATTTACACATAAGTTAAGGGCCCTTAGGACTAGTTTGTGTTAAATTTCTGGCGTCAAAGCTCTTAATGGGCCTGAGAAATGAAGCCCCAAAGTCGGATGAAATTTTTTTGACTGTCAGCCCAACTAATTTTTAGAGTGGTTTTACTAAAATGACAATTTCTTCACACCTACTCAATTAATCTAGCTGCTGCTGGTCGGGTGGAGAAATTAATTTCCAAAGTTAGGTGTATGTAAATAAACGACCCCCCCTGTAGTATCTATCAACAAGTATCAACTTGTATTTATCCCAAGAACCAAGCTGGCACAGCGGGATACCAGTTCGTTGATACCACTGCTGTCCAACTGCAAGGCCACTGCTGATCATACGCCGACCATGTGCTCACTTTGGATTGCTCTGAATCGTTATACCAGGTTTCAACCTTTGAAGCCAATGTCATCATTTGCACTGATACATGAATGGTTTGACCATACGTTTGAATTATTCGGCCAATGGGTGAGAAAACTGGGAGTTTGTGGGAAACATCCGTGGAACAAAGCATAGCAAACAACTGGGTTTGTGCAGGAGCAAGGTGATCGGATGAGATTCTAGCTGGGTTCATTCTGTGACAATTGCCTCTCACTTGAGACGGCTTGCTCTCTTTCCTGCGCATCACACTCGGAAGAAGCCTTTCCAACCATCGGTTCGGAAAACAGCAGCCACAGACAACTAAAGCAGACTGGAATCGGGCGTTTGGAAGCCTCTAAATGCTCAAGAGGAAGATCACCTCTATAGGTAGGATAGAAAAGTAAAAGCAGGCGATATGTTTGCTTAGCTGAAATCAGTGTCACTGAAGACGGCGAAGGAGACGCTTCCCACGCTCGTCAGGCTGGGGACGTTGCACCAAGGGTCCTTCTTGGACAACCGGCACTCCACGGGCCTGGGCCTCGTAGTCCGGTTTCTGGAACTACATCATAAAATTGACAAAACCTCCGCCCCAATCGGAAATAGGTCTCTATATGCAAAAAAGAAGCTTATCCATACCTCTTTCTTGGGACAGAGATGGGTGTCAGGCCGCAGGCCCTTTGCGCTCAACCTCAGCGGGCATTCTATCAGTCACCAGACTGTACACCTTCTAAGTGATCCTCTGAAGGTTTGCGGGCAGGCAACCTCAATGCCCCTTAAGGGGCATCCAGGGCTCCCTATTGTGCACAGTGCAGGTTACATATGCGTGTCACCTTGCGATGCTGACTTCTGGCTGAAGACCTATTTTCCCTCCTCGCTCCATCCACAAACCCAATAACATGGAAAAGGATGCTGAAAAACGATGCAAAGTTTTTGAATCGCAAAAAGGGCCAAAGGGCAATTGAGCAACTGAGCAAAATGCGAAAGCAAACGATTAGGCAAAAAAGGACTGAAAATCCTGCAGATCACAGCGAAGTGAATCTGAACAAGTACCCGTTTGGGTCAGAGAGAAAAAGAGACAAACCTCGACAGAGGACAAAAATGGCAACAAAAGGAGCAGCCAGAATGGTGGACTGGGAAGGAGAAGAGAGCTTGGCGCAGTGTGCTAGACCGGGTGTAGCCATTGTCATTGATACTGCCGTAGATGAGCTTGGCGTCCCCGATGGGCAGGACCTGCAGCAATGTCTGCAACAAACTGCCCTGCATGCAAGGAGAAACATGAGCCTGAGAGTTTATGAACCCGAGCAATGAAGGTTCGGTGCTCCAGCTACATCTTGTCCAGCTGACGACCACGAGTGACCAGGAGCTGCACCGGGGGATGGCGCACGATCAGCACCCCGTCCTGCACTCAAATCTTCCATTCAACCCACCCCTAAAGAAGGGAGGAAGGGCTGAAAAGGAACCGTCTTTCTCCAGGGTCTCCGCGTGCAGGGCGACGCCATTGCAGCGCTGCTCCACGATGACCATCCGCTCGGAGAGATGGTTCATGCCGCACGTCAGAGACTGCACATGACTGGTCAGACTGGCCACCATTTGCTCAATCCATCCAAACCCACCCTAAGAGGCAAAGAAGTAAAGCAGGCAGGGGAACCTCATGCTTAGCATAGTGTTCGAGTAGCTTGGGCAGTCCATCCATGTACTCCTCCCTGTTCTTGGCCTCGCTGAACTCCTTGGCGTATTCGCCGATCGGCTTGGGCACCTTGAGACAGAGACTGTCCGGGACCTTCACCAGTTCGGCCACTGCAAAGATTTCCCTTTGCACTGGGACTACCAGCTATATTTCGCTTCCAATCTTCCCACTTATCCACTGAGATGAGAGGAAATGGGAAATACCGGCATAGTTGAAGAAGCGATGCCGCTGCTGTTCATAGCACAGGTGGAGTGACTCCAGATCGATGTTGGGGAGCTTGGAAGGGTCCATCGGAGCTTCCATGGCGGGGATGGGCGGTAGGCCGGTGTCCGCGGAGAGGGACGGGGAGGCCTGGCAGCGCTCCTCCTTTTTGTGCCCCTCCTCGCTCTTGTCCTTTTCCTCCTTCATGCCCTCCATCTTGCTCCGCTTGGATGGGGTCGAGTTGGCAGACATCGTCGCAGGATTGCCGGCAGGGGATCCAAGCTCTTCTTCACTGAGATAGGAGAGGCTGAAAAATGGGCGTGTGTCGCTCATAATGAAATCCGTCTAGACAGGCGATTTCGACCACTGTCCAGAAATCTGTGCAGGGTACATTGCTACTTTGCGCACCCCCTCTCTAATGCCCACCCAGTCAGGGTCCTTCCAAAGCACTCTTCTACGCAAACCAACCCCTAATGAAAGTACTCTACAGAATACGCTCAGCTGGAGGCCAAGCTACCAGAAAGGTAGTAGGTTTGCGGCGCCCATTCAGGCTGCCCTACGAAAGGGCGGGGGTAGTTCGGTGCTCACAAGCCAGTCAGGCCACGCCCGCTAACGATGGCAATTGTTGCCAGAACCGACCCGTTAGGTTCCCATTAGCGTAGGGGTGATGGTACGAGGGCAACCTTCTTTGGTGGCGGATGCCACCCCCCTGTTGAGGGAAACGTCGCAGTTTGGGATATGGTATGTTTTCGCTGCGTTCTCACCTCCTACCCCACCGCCAGCATCATCCATTCCTATCGCCCGCCCTCCCTCCTTCGCACCTCCTGCAATCATTGACACACATTCTGCTTGAGTAAAAGGGAGAAAGAAAAACTAACCGTCGATGCGCAACGTAGCTGAGGAGGAGTCAGACCTCTCCATCCTTCAGCTTTGGAGCCTGTAAACCAGGGAGTTCACCTTCGTCGGCGGCCAGAGCATCTTCAAGGACTACCTCAGCTTCCTTCTCTGGACCCCCAGCCGCACAGGTCTCCCACCCTTTCATCATTCTCTCTCCCTAGCTCGCCTCTGCCGAGTTCAAGCTTCGTCTCCTCTTCATCGACCTCTTCTATCCACTCACCTTCCCAACAGCCCTCTCCAGGGCTAGAGTGAAAATCAGAACAAGGTCAAGAAGATGAGCAACGAGGAGCAGCCCGGCGCCTCCGTCGTGGGCTTGCCCTACCTCTCCCGCTTCGCCCTCGTCTCCCAGCATCATCCCATCGAGTGCAGCCATGCCTGCGACGCCGAGCATCACCTCCCCAACCAGATCAAGTGCTTCCGGTGCCAGGACATCTACTGCCTCGCCGGCCTCTCCAACGCCTTCTCACCCTCCGGCACCGCCTCCAAGACCGGCTTTCGAGCTCTGGAGGCCCGCCATAACGTCTCCAAAACCGTCGCCCCCGAGGAGTGGACAGAGAGCACCCAGCCCTTCCTCTTCCTCTGCCCACCCTGTGAGCTGGGCATGGGACGCTCCCCTCGCCCTCTCCTCCTACAGCTCAAGGACCAAGGCCTTCTCAAGCACACCTCCTACCACGAGTACTCCTACATCGGCCCTACACGCTTCGAGGAGCACACAGGTCTGCCTTTCCATCGATCCAGCCTGGAGCCTCACAAAGAGCGCTTCTGGGCGGAGCTGATGGGAGAGCGCGAGCCCGTCCCCGATCCCTCTTCCTCACCTCACCTTCCTCATCGCGTCGGCGGCATCCCCGAGTCCGAGTTCCTCCAGCAGCTGGCTGCGGGGCACCTGGACGATGCAGAGCTGGTGGACGATGAGGAAAACGACGAGGAGAACGACGAGGAGGAGAACGGCGGACAGGAGGAGAACCTGGAGCAGGACAACGACCTGGAGCTGGAGGAGGACGCACCCGCCGTCCGCATCGCTCAGCTCCAACGAGAAGCCGACGCCGCCAAGGAAGCCCTTCAGGCTCAGGCTACGGTCTCCCAGCAGCGCCTCACCGAGCTCCAGGCCTCCCTGGACTCCGTCGCAGCCGAGCGCCTCAGCGCCCAGAAGGCCCTGCAGGAGACCAAGCGAGCACAGCAAGAGCAGAAGGCTCTCCTTCTCCAAGAACAAGCTCTCCGTCAGCAAGCCGAGTCCACCTCCCAGTCAATGCAGAGCGAGGTGGAGCGGCTGCGGCACACCGTGGAGGGCGTGAAGAAGGAGATGCAGCAGCGCCTCAAGGCCATCCAGGACGAAGGGACTCAGGTTCAGCGTCAGTTCCAGGAAGCCGAGTCCCGCCTCCGTCGGGACCTCCAACTCCTCCAAGAGTCCAACGATGCTCTCTCCACTACCCTCATCCAGAAGAGCACCGAGGCCAACCAAGCGCAGACGAGGAACATGGCCCTGCAGAAGGAGGTGGAGCGGATGAAAGAGCGCGTCAAGCACGCGGAGGCGGAGCGGGCCGCCATCATCCACTCCTCCCAGTCCCTGCGTCCGCGCTGGGCCTCCGCCTCCCTGCCTCCCGACACTCATCCCAATCCACCCGCTTTCGTCGGAGCTCCCGCCTCTGCCGGGCCCTCCACAAGTCTCACCCCTGCCTCCTCCTCTACCACCGCCACTACTGCTTCAGCTTCTCTCATCTCCTCGTCCTTGACGGGGTTGGCGGTGAGTTCAGGCATGGGACTGCCCTCTACGACTACAACTGCTCCAGCTCCGGTGGTGACAAGTTCAGGCGTGCTGTCGACGGCGTTCGCGACGTCTGCGGCTTCAGCCTTCACCTCCACCTCCAACACTCAGCCCACCTCTGCTGGGCAGCCCACCTCTGCTGGGCAGCCCACCTCTGCTGGGCATCCCGCCTCTGTCGGGAATCCCGCCTCTGTCGGGAACCCCGCCTCTGCCGGGGCCATCCGCCACTCCAGCTCCTACCTGGACATGGCCCTCGGCCACGCGGGACCCCGGCATCAGCGCCCCGAGCTACGCTACTTCGACGGTGGCAACCTCGCGGACTTCGCGCGCTGGTGGGAATGGTGGCAATACTACTTCGACCGGGAGCCCATGCCTGCCCCCGACAAGCTGGAGCTCCTCCTCTCCTGCCTCAAAGGCCAAGCCCACACCAAGGTCATCTGGTGCCAGCGCTACAAGGCCACGGACTACGAGGATGCGAAGAAGGTGCTGCTGGAGGCCTACGGGGATCCGGCGGGAACGAAGCGCGAGTTGATCCAGGCCCTCCACAACGTCGTGCCCATTCACACCTTCAGCAGCTGGGAACAGATCTCCGGCCTCGCGGACTTCCTCTTCGCCATGGCCAACCAGCTGCGTTCGCTCGGCGTCGGGGACCTGGACTCCCACCTTCCTCTCATCACTGCCAAGCTGCCCTCGGACTACTGGCGGGAGATCGTGCTGCAGCGTCATCGCACGGGCATCCTCACCGATCCCACCTTCGACGAGCTCGTCATCCTCCTCCAGACCGAGGCCCGCTTCTGCCGAGAGTTGGACGCCAACGCTCCTCCTCCCTCCATCTCCTCTGGCGCAGCTCTTCTCGGTGCTGGCCAGTCTCGTCCGGCCAAGTCTGGGCCGCGCTCGTCGCCTCAGCCGACCACCCAGAAGCGCAAGAAGGGCTCCGGCAACCAGAAGAGCTCCGGCAGCCAGCCTCGCAAGTCCTCACAGGCCCCGAGCGGCGACAAGCCTAAGCTTCGTCGAGCGGATGGAAGCGCCGTCTACTGCGCCTTCTGTGACGACAACCACTACCCTCGTGACTGCACCAAGTACTCCACCCCTCAAGCTCGCCTCCGCCGAGCCAGGGAGATCCCCCTCTGCCTCAACTGCCTCAGACAGCGCCACGAGGCCGAGGACTGCCACAACAAGGGCCGCTGCCAGGAGTGTCAGGCCAAGCACCACACCATCCTCCACTCTGCCCTGCAAGCCAACCCCGGCAATGCCTGCGCCGGCCTAGCAGTCCAGTCTGACCACAACCTCCCCTTCACTCTCCACGCCCTCTGCACACTCAACGCCTACAACCCCAAGGGCGGGGAAGGGAAGCGGGTGGAGTTGTTGGCGGACGACGGCTCCTCCTTCACCTGGATTACCAAGGACTGCGCCTTGCGGCTGGGTCTCCGCGCCTACGGCTCCGCCCACGTCTCACTCTCCACCGCCTGCGATGGACAGACCAAGTACGTGAGGACGCGCTACGTGGACCTGGAGCTCCTGCGACAGGATGGGCGGGTGCTGCCAGTGGCTGCGCTGCTGGCGGACGAGGTGGCTGCGCCGGTGGTGGTGGGCGGCTTTGAGCTGCACTCCGACCTTCTCCAGAAGCTCCCCCCTTCCACTACCTCAACCTCCCTTCCTCCACTCAGCGCTCTGTTTGCCTAGACGTTCTCCTCGGAGTCAACTACAGCGAGCACGTGACCGGCCCCAAGGCCACCGCCATCAAGGTTGCCGCCGGCCTCTCCTGCTACATCACACCCTACGGCAATCTGCTCAAGGGACGGGTGGATCAGTGCCTCCTCTCCGGGGCCTCCTCCCCTCCTACCCAAGCCTTCCTCTTCTCCTACGGACGAGTGGAGGAGGAGCTGAAGAAGCAGACCAATCTGGACTACCTGGGCATCGCGGCGGAGTACGAGGAGCCACCGAGGAAGAGCGAGGAGTTTGACATCACCCGCATGGAGGATGGCTGCTTCCTCGTCAGCCTCCCCGTCAAGGACTCCGTCTCTCGCCTCACCTCCAACTTCCGCTGCGCCCTCTCTCGTGGCATTCGCCTGGAGTCCAAGTACAGCCCCGAGGAGATGGCCCTGCACTACGCCGAGTTCGACAAGTTCGCCATGGAAGGCATCATCGAGCCCGTCATCACCGCTTCAGAGCCTCCTCTCCTCCACTACATCCCACATCAACCGGTGTTCAAGTACGGGGCGGAGTTCACTAAGTGCCGACCGGTCTTGGACTGCTCTGCCAAGACATCGGAGGGCATCAGCCTCAACGACTGCTTGCACACGGGCAACAACCGCATCTCCGACCTCTTTGGTCTCCAGTGCAAGTTCCAGGTGGGCAAGCACGTCTTCATCACCAACGTCTCCGCGGCCTTCTACGGCATCGCCGTTTGCCCCGAGCATCAGGACCTACTGCGCATCCTCCTCCCCCGCGACCACCGCAAGCCCCTCTCCAGCCGCAACCTCGACGTCTACAAGTACGCCCGGCTGGTGATGGGGGCCAGTCCAAGCCCCAACCTCCTTCTCGCCTGCCTCAAGCGCCTCGGTGATGATGCAGCAGAGTCTGGAGCTGGCCATGGAATTTGCCCCGAGGAGCTGCGCACCCTCGCTGACAGCTTCTACGTCGACAACAGTGTCTTCCCCTTCACCGACCCCAAGGACGCCAAGCGCATCATTGCCGGCCTCATCGCCCTCTTTGCTTCTGCCAAGCTCCATCTGCGCCAGTTCTCCTCGGACGTGCCAGAGGTGCTGGAGGGAGTGCCTGAGCCAGACCTGCAGACGAAGCAGGTGATCCGCAACCTGGGTGTGGAGTGGGACGTCAGCCGCGACCTCGTCAGCCCCCTCAAGCCCGTCTTCGACGACCTCACCGGCCCTTTCACCAAGCGAGCCTTCCTCTCTGCCATCTCTCGCTTCTACGATCCCTACGGTCTCCTTGCCCCTTTCCTCCTCCAGGCTCGCCTCCTGTTCCAAACAGGAGTGCCCTCTGAGCTGGGGTGGGAAGAGTGGGTGGGGAAGGGAGTGGAGGAGGGCTGGCAGCGTCTGGAGCGGGAGCTGAGCCAGCTGGATGACATGAAGCTACCGCGCAAGCTCGTCTCCGACCCCAGCCAGCCAGCCGACCTCATCGTCTTCAGCGACGGCGGCGGGGGCGCCTACGGATTCGTCGCCTATGTGGTCCAGGCAGGACAGCCCGTCTTCCTGGCTGCCAAGTCCAAGCTCGTTCCCTCCTCCCGCAAGAGCCTACTCATCACCATCCCCCGCATCGAGATGTGGGTGGCTGTGATCGCCACTCGCTTCCTTCGCTTCGCCCTCCACCAGCTCGGCCCCTTCATTCGGTTCAAAAACCTCATCCACTACATCGACTCCCAGGTCGTCCTCTACTGGCTACAACGTCCAGTGGGCCTCCGTCGATATGAGGAAAGGCGAGCACTGGAGGTGGAGGAGCTGACACAGGGCTTCGAGGGCTACGAGCGCCGTTTCGTCCCCACCCAAGACAACGCCGCCGACATCCTCACCAAGCCCAAGGCTCTCTCTTCCCTGCTCCAGTCCAACTACTACACGGGCCCCGACTTCCTACGCCAGCCACTCTCTCAGTGGCCTGCATGGTCCCCTCCTTCCTTCACTCCAGAAGAGGAGGAAAGCCGACTGGGGGAGCAGAAGAAGAAGCCAGCAGCTACGGCGATGGGAGCCACGGGCATGGGCGACCTAGTGCTTTCAAAACTCGAGTTTGATGATATATGTCCAAACCAGCCAATGTGGCCACAGCCAAGAAGCTGAGCCACTGCAGAAGATATGTTGACGACATATTAGCTGCAGGAACGGATGTCCTACAGCATTGCTAAAAAGACATCTACCCAGCATCACTGCCCATAGCTTTCGAGGACGAAGGTGATAAGTGGGTCCATTTCCTTGATCTGGACCTTGAACAAGGAGGAACACGCAGAAAGCTGTTCGACAAAAGACGCGGATTTAAGTTCAAAGTACTGAACATGCCGTGGAAGGACAGCAACCAGCAATCAGGGACAGGGCTAAACGTCCTGTACGCTCAGCTACTGCGAGCAGCTAGAGCCTGCAAATCACTGGACAATTTCAGAGAAGAAAGTGGTCCAGCTGATTGGCACAATAAAGGAACGCGGATTTCTGAACTCGGAAATCCGAAAGAACTTGCTCTAAGTTCACAAGGAACTTTCCGCACGCCTTTCAGAACATGAAGGTCGGCAAAGTGCACAAGATAAGGGCACTGATTAGTGACCTGAAGATGCACACAGCAGTCGGCCGATGTCAATTCTGTTCCGAACATGATCTCAGCGAATTGGGTGAACCACTGAAGAGTCCTCCCCAGGAGGTCTGGAAAACAGGACGAAACCTCCAAGAACCCTACTGCATCTAGCAGTCTCTAACACCCTTTCAGTCCGGATCAGGTGCTTCCCCCTACTCTGGGCCTGCGCAGTCCGTGCTTGGCCACCAAGTCTGCCTTTACGAACTTCTCCGTCTGCTTCGCTCCACTCTATGAAATACTCTAGGGGATCACAGCTAAATATACCGTGAGGGGACGAAGTCTTCGTTCATCTTTAATACAATAAACATATACAATTTGAACGAAACTTTCATTGCCTCCTGCTATCCTAAACAGCCCGGACTTAGAGGTAGAGAGAGGATATGCCAGCTTTCCCAACCATATGGCATTGGATTTGGGAGAAGAAGCAGTTGCGACGATTGTTGTGCGTGTTCACCCGAAACTCCTGCAGGCCTGTGCGTTTGGCCGTCTCTGCGGCAGCTTCAGGTAGAAGTCCAACAGGCTCTTAACTCACTCTCGTTCTCCTTATCCCAGGAACAGCTCTCTGAACAAAATTTTCAGTTTCAGGCTGAGAATTTGGTGTTGAGCATTTAATTTTTCTGTAAAAGTTTCAAATTATGTTAAAAATGTTTGGTTTAAAGGTAGGAGACTTGGTGTTGAGATTTTAATTATTCTGCGGTTGTGGAATTATATTAAACAAGTATATGGCGCAGAGCGCGATAGGTGACCGCGGGACTTCACAGCCCACAACTTCCTAGCAGCAAAAGTAATGTTTCAAATGATCCGGGGCCTGTTTCACCCATTAAGATCTTTCTAAAATGTCATTACCTTTCAGCAAAAAAAAGGTTTGTCCAAATCCATTGAGAATTCGCCATTTCTCAACATACCCTATTTTTAGACCTTCTCTACCCAAAAAAGTAATGTTTCAAATGCTCCCGGACCGGTAGCACCCATTCAGATCTTTCTAAAATGTATTTACCTTTCAGCAAAAAAAAAGTTTGTCCAAATCCGTTCGAGAATTCGCCATTTCTCAACATACCCTATTTTTCAACATTTCTACCCAAAAAAGTAATGTTTCAGTGTTCAAATTCCGGGTCTACCCTCCAGATCTTTCTTCAAAATGTCATTACCTTTCAGCAAAGAAAGTTTTTGTCCAAATCCGTTGAGAATTCGCCATTTCTCAACATACCCCTTTTTTCAAACTTTCTACAAAAATACCCCAAATATTTCAAATTTGGAATACATATATATATATATATATATATATATATATATATATATATATATATATATATATATATATATATATATATATATATATATATATATATATATATATATATATATATATATATATATATATATATATATATATATATATATATATATATATATATATATATATATATATATATAGTGTGTGTGTGTGTGTGTGTGTGTGTGTGTGTGTGTGTGTGTGTGTGTGTGTGTGTGTGTGTGTGTGTGTGTGTGTGAGGACAAGAGTTTAGTAATCTCTATAGACCGCGGAGCGGGCCATAAGGCCGCTCCGTGGTCAAAAATTAAAATGGGGGCCATATTGTTTATTTCATTTGCGAAATGCACGAAATTTCAGAATTTTTTTCTCAAAATTTTTAGTCGAAAGTTAAAAAACGGCTTAAGCCGGCAAGCTTAATTCACCAACCCCTAACTAACCATGTGCAAAAAATCAGCCAATTCGGTGGAGGTGGTTTTGCACGTATTTGACCTTTAAAAGGGTTCATGTCACATTTTAAATCTAATTTTTAGGAGCTCAAAAAGAAACCAACCGACTGGCTGCTGTATCCAGCATGGAGAAGAACCAAAGCCAGCCATAAGCAGTACACGCTGCAATGCTTGTCCTGGCTGAAATCTTTGCATCTCTGCTCGTTGCCTCTCACTGATGGCTAAAGTGGCCATGCCCGCGCTGCAGACGTTGGCTGCTTAGTGAATGTGTAGCAATAAGTGTCCGTCTTTCCGCCCACCAAAGACCGCCCAGAAAGGGCCCAGGCCTTGTCAGCAGTGAGCTGAGCAGGAAAAGCATCGCACTCACAGCCCGCCCCGACTAACAAAAGTCTCATTTTCGCCTAGTCAATTAGCCAAGCATTATTTTGCGCAGCTAATATTCTGCCTTTTCGCTCTTTTTTGCCAAGAATTATGGGAGCGGATGAGGACTTCAGCAGCTGGAAACCCAGTTCCAGGAGGTCATTGAAGGTGGTGTTGACAACAATGAACGCGGTGGCGTTGAGCACGGGTCGGCATTTGGTGTGCTGTCCGAGGGGGCCTATGTGGAAGGCATCAAGTTGGTCTTCCTTCCTCCCCCCGCCTGGCGGAGCACGGTGTAACTTTGCTCGGTTGTCGATCGCGGCTGTGATCGTGTTAGCTTTCCCACGTCCTTTCTTGCGGATCGGTGAGCAGGCTCTAGTGTTTTGCGAGGTATCCCTAAGGCCCTGATATTCGATTTTGACCCTCTAATTGCAGCAAAGAAAATTGGTAAAAACTAAAAGCTCAAACAACAGTGAAGATAGTCCACAGACACTAATTTACAAACTTTGAACATAGAAAACTAAGTTGAATTTTATAAGCTTCACATTTGATCTAAATCTCTCATTTACGTTATGCCTACATTAAAGCTGCTATAAAAATAGGTTCACAACAACATGTCGTATTTTAACATAGACAATTAAATAGATGGTTAACAGTCAATGTAGTAAAATCGAGGCGCCGGAGCAATAATTATTTTACAATTTGAAGTGCATTTACGATACAGCGCCGTTCACGCCGGGGGAAAGCTTTTCGAACACGGTTTTTTGCTGTAAAATGGCAAGCAAATAGATCTGTACGCTGGTGCTTTTGTTTTTCCTGAAAAAGCCACTGCAATTTCACTACAAGCTCTGAACTGGCCTGCGACTTTTTTTGTTGGGCAATATTATAATTACAAATGTACATGTTTCAAATAATATAAGCGTTTAACAACTGTTTATTTATTTTCATTTTCATGTGCTCAAAATATCAACATCTGAAACCAGTTTTAGGATGAGGGTGAACTCTTGAATAAGGGTTCACGCTGGCAAAGCAAAGTGTATTTGAGTTCGAGGCAGGAATATATATTTCGCTATTTGTTCTGGTAGAAAATGGAAGAAAAAGATATGCAAAATCTGCTTTTAGAAAGCAATAGCGAAAGAGGCAAATCTGGCCTCCGCCATCTTCGATGTCTTGGGCCCTTACGTAATACTTTGAAAGAATAAGTTGTTCTATTCTTCATTTATTGTTTCCTTGCCTTTTTACGCTAAAGAAAAACAATGAAAGTCTCATTAAACGAAACTAATACGAAATAATGTATAATGAATGCCAAATAGAAATGTACTCACTTGTCCCGAGTTTCATTGAACAGTGCCTGTAGTTGAATTTTTGCCCCCAAAGTTCTAGCATCTATTTAATCTAATGTATGCTCCTGTTAACTATCTATTTAATTGTCTATGATTTTAAGGATCAGAAACCAAAATGATTGTTAACTGGCGCAGTGGTAAACGACAAACTAAATGGCCAGCTATGCAAACGCTCATTAGCGAACCAGTGTATGATCTACACAGCTCATCCGAATTTATTCCAGATGCACAATCATGCATTAAAATAAAAAGTCAATATTTTTCAGAAACGTATAA